>VZSC01018642.1:27756-57952 GCA_013398225.1 Steatornis caripensis
AAAAAAAAAAAAAAAAAGTCCCTTACCTGTGGCAGAGTGAAGACTCTCCAAACTCCAGTATCTGGACAGGACACCTCTCATCCCACCACCACCACACACCACCCCACTGCTGTCTGAATCCGAACCCGGTGAGAGCCCGGAGCTTCCACTGCTACTGCAGTTTTCTCCACTGTGTGCCCCACTGGACTCACTGGGGCACTGCTGGGTCCTCATGCAGGCAGGTAAGAGGGAGAGCCAGGGGCTCTGCTCTGCTGGGGAAGGAAACGGGCAAAGCGCTCTGTAGCTGCTCCCAGGGCAGTGGTACCTGGCAGTGCTGTCTGAGCACTGAGCTGGATTCCTATCCTCCTCTCTGCTTGTCTCCATGCATCCTGACATCATAGGGGTCCACTAAGGAGGCTCCCTCTGTGGCAGCTCAAGTGCTCTCAGCTGCAGCTTCTAGCAGCTGATTTTTATTAAAGCCGATTTCAAGGCATTAAAAAAGCAAGGGTGGGACAGAGACCTTTCCTCCTAACCCAGAAGAACTGTCAGATTAAAAATAAATGAGTGGGAATAGTCGAATTTCATGCATTTTAAAAATGCCCAAGTGAGAGAGACCTTGTGTTATCTGCTTCCCCTGAGAACTCAGAAAGGACTTAACATATAAACTAATCACGTTTAGAACTCGCTGTGGCTGCTGCTATTAAAAAACTATTTTTGTAAGTCCTCAGAAAAAGAATTCAATATGAAATCAAAGCCAGAAAAACACAGATTGAGATTTGGGGAGGTTGCAGCTGGGAGCTTTGAAAAATTGTTTAGCATCTGCTCCCAGACTGCAGACCTGGGATGGTCCCTATTTCTGTGTGATCTTTGTAAGAGACCTCAGTCCCAAGTGAAACAGCATCACTAACTACTTTTTAATTAGAAAGGTTTACATTCTCATTACCTAACGTGATTCAATGTGTCCCTATAATAAGAATTCTGAAAGAATACTAGTTTCCTGAGAATGCAAAAATACCTGTACTCTTTACAACAGCTTTGAGACACCACAGAGGTTTTACGATAAAGGACATTTCCAGACTGCCACTCTGCTAAAACACCTGCCTCACAATGGCAGATTTGTAAGCTATCAAAATAATTTAAGATTAGCCACATCGTTTGTACCATGTGCAGCAGAAAACGTTATAGAACTTCTTAATGCTAGTTACCAGAGTAAGTCTAAGACCAGAATAGATCGCTTCAGTGTGAGATTATCCAGGTCAGCTCAAAGTTAGCCAGGTGAGACTCTGTAACTAGGGTTTTGGACTGGAGTAAATGAGGAGCCCCAGTAGGACAGATGGGAGGGTGACAGCCGCCCACAGGAAGGACACAAAGGAGCTGCTGGGAAATAATCAAATGGCTCCTACCATTTACAAAGCGAATGTGTATCCAGGCACCCAAAACTAGGAGCCTAATTTCATGCAAGAATTGAAAATGCTTGTTTGACTATTTCTGTGCAAGGGAATTCTGCCCGAAGTAAATAAAGCCACATTATTATATGGCCATCACAGCCTGCTCTGACAGGGAGACACCCCTTTGACTTTGCCTCACTATCTGCGCAATAGCAGGGTTATTTTATTTCAGTGAGACTTCTGGTTTACTGAGTATTTCCTAAAAGAAAAAACCTTTGCCCTCCATCACTGCAGGTTACTACAAAGCATCCAACAATGCTGAACCAACTTTTGAGTCCTTTGAGNTTTGCCTCACTGTCTGCGCAATAGCAGGGTTATTTTATTTCAGTGAGACTTCTGGTTTACTGAGTATTTCCTAGAAGAAAAAACCTTTGCCCTCCATCACTGCAGGTTACTACAAAGCATCCAACAATGCTGAACCAACTTTTGAGTCCTTTGAGTCCTTAAATCTTTCAGCTACTCCTTATAAGAAAGCTCTTTGCGGTAGTACAAAAATAACAGTTCTACAGTGGCCCATAACAAAAAAATTCCTTCAATTAACTTCTGACTGTAGCTACTTAGACCAAAATATCTTTCTCTAATGCCTCCCAATACAGAAATGGAAATGTGTTCTCAATTTGACTGCAGTAGAACCACGCTTCCGAGTTGATCCGGTCCTTCCAGGGCCTCCTAGAACTGCCTGCATTAAAGTACAAATGGAGAGGAACACTTCTTATTCATAATAGTGGAGAAGGTGGCAAGTTAAGCATTAGCAACAAAGATGAATGCAGCTGTTCTGTGGACAAGGAGAACAGGGTGTTGAGAAGACGAAGGGACAGTGCAGCTCTTCAGACACTAAAGGTGCTAAGCAGAGGCTACAATTCAGCCCTAATTAGCCTACCCCTGCTCCTTGAAATCCATGCTTGGTACATCAGAAGTAAGGAAACTCCACGTACCTGCATGTCTCCTTGTCTGAACTCCCAAACCTGACATTATTTACAGAAGCTCTGTAGCAACTGCCCTTGCCTGGGAGGGAGATCTCTGCCCTCAACCTGCTTAAATCACTCCATCTGTTCCTCTGCTAACCCTCCCACTCTCTGGACTGAATGCTCTTGGCAAATACCAGAAGATGTTTATTCAGTGCCAGAGACAATAGTGCTGTAATCCTAGCAGAAGGTGCTACAGAGGTATGCATATTATATGTAAGTACTGGATAGGCATTTTCTAATAGACCGGAAAGAGAAGAAAAATACTCAAAGCCAGAGTTCAAAACTGCAACCCGTCACAGAGCAGTTCCACCTGACTACAGATTTTTTTCCCTTTTTTTTTGTTAAATCTACATAGAGATTTTCTTCTGTGACACTAGAGAAAGAAGTTAGCTGAAGTTGCTGTAGCAGCAACTGAATCCAACTACAGAATAAGGATCTCGCTGCACAGCCTGATCAAGGTAGTCAAGCTAGCCTGAGCCTTGGACAACCTGATCCTAAGTATCTGCTGGATTTTTTCGTCTGTGTTGGGTTCTCCTGTAGTCTTGTAACTTTGAACAGTGATTGCCACAATCGTTTGGGATTTGATCTTCTTTTTCACTCTTTGCCCCATGGCAAAGTTTTTATTGGTATGCTAAACCTTTCACCTCAGTAGTTAATACATACAATCCCACTCAACCTGCTAAGACAAATTGTGAGGAACTCAGCCATCACTTGGTCCAGCTTTTAAGGTTGGATGAAAAATCTTTGAGTGAGCACATGTGATCAGAGACCTCACAGAGTGCAAATACTTGTGGCCGTGTTTAAACAGAATCAAAATTGACATAGCAAGTCTAATCTTTCTGTGATTCAAAGTGAAAAATACAGTAGGCAACATGATTGCTTTTTAGACACATATTTAATGGTACTTCCATGGGTTAATGAGGATGGAATGGACATTTCGTGCTATAGCTACAATTACACACTTTTGAGGACTTGCATGTCACTTTTTTCTGTGTCCCTTCAAGAATTAAAATGACAAAAATGGAATAAATAGCTCAGCTTGTTATTTTGCCGAACTACAGGACTGCTAAATATTTATAAGACATAACGAACTCCTGTTGTTAAGCTAATATTTTCCCTCTTGAATAGATTTCTCCAGTGGCTGTCAAACATCTTCACATTAACTGTTGCCAAGTGTGAGCTTAACAGCCCATCTATAGCTGGGAAAAGAAGATGAAAGTTGGCCACGTGATGTTGAGTAAACAAACAGCCCCTTTGCCTCTGAGAAATACTTTCCGCTATGCCAGTGAGGCCAGGGGATAGCTCAGTATCACTAAGTTGTCACTGTTTTCCAGACTATCCACAAAAGATTCAGACTTTGAGAACTTGGCTTGCCTATTCTTATTGCTTATGCAAGATTTCCAAGTCCACCAGTATGCTCATTACCAGTACACATCAGTCAGAATGAATTCAAGTCTCTTTCTTTGGTATAACCAACACCAGCACTGTGGTGGAACTCATGGGCATCTCTTGTAGCTATCTGATAGCAGGACATTTAAAGATCTTAGACTGGTTAAATCTGACAAGAAACAGGGAACATTGCCAAAAAGATTTAGTCTGCATTTAAATAATGATTTTAGATAATACAGGTTTAAGATCTGTTATAGCACAGCTACAAACTTGATCTTGTCTTACTCTAGTTACAAGTTTCTCCCTCTACAAGGATATGACAAACTCTGAAGATTTATGGTCATACGTGTGACCCTAGCCAAAAGTTTCACAGATTGTCTGAGAGGTAGCACGGGGGAAACGTCTGGGAGAAGGTAACAAGGGCAGGCACAAGAATAGAAAAGTCTCTAGCTGAGAAGCACAGAAAGGAACTACACCTCCAACTCTCTGGCAACTACCCATGCCTGTCTGTCACTGTGTCACCTTGTGATTGTCTCCTGTTGAAAGTCCCTGTCGAAAAGCTCAGAGATGGCAGCACCTTCCCAGAAAGTTCCCTCTGGTCTAGACCTGTGGGCTAGTAGCTCCCACACCCAGAACTGCTCATCTTCTAGCTCCAGCCCAGTTGTAGCTACGTTCTCACAGCTGCATCCACTCTCCATCGAACAGCTTCCCAGTGACATACTCGATTTTAGGCAATGTCTTCAGGTTACAAATAAACAGATACCAGACTCAAGAGAGAGATGGGGAAGGAGAGGATAAGATAGCCTAAAGGCTTGTCCACTGCTTTAACCCAAAGCCTTGTTATCCTACCACTGCTGTCTCCAGTATGTTTTGGGCTGTTCCATCTCACCCGTTTCCTGGGATGATTCCTGGGTCAAACGGTCTCTCAAGATCTTCAGAGGCTGCCAAAAAGCATTCTTATACCTGCATTAGGAAGTGGCTCGGTTCCTGTGCTAGTCTTTCACTCTAGCTCAGCCTATTCAAACGCTGCAGCAGACTAAGCAGTAAGGAACAGACACATACTGCAAGGTACAAATGAAGACAGGGGCATAACCAGACAACTTAAAGGGGAAAGACACTTGATATTCTTCAATACTACTTGTCAAAGTGCACGGTGCAGCCAAGAAGGTCCTTCCAAAGTGTTCATACATCCCTGATGTTTGAACAGGACAGCGAACTTTGCTAAGCTCAGCGGCGTGAGTGTGTGTGTGCACGCGCATGTTACTGGGGGTGTTTGACCCCTATAGTCTCTGGAGCAAGCTCAAGAGGCATTCAGTCTTTGCTGAATACAGAGATCAGCACCACCTCAGCTGCTCTATTCCGCAGATGTTAGAGCCATCTACTGGTTCCTTACAGTTTTCTTAAGTGGCTGCTCGGGACAGAAGAGATGACAGGAAGGCAATCTGCAAAACTTGATCAGTGACCAAGAGCACCACAGTTTGCCTGATACCAACTGCTAGGAGCTCCAGATGACAGATTTGAGCCTGCCTCATTTCTCCCAGCATGACATAAAGGCAGAGAGAACAAGGTCTCAGCGCTCCAGTGCTAGCGACTGGTCAGAGGAAGCTAAAGAACACAGCAGATACGGCATTAAAATTAAGATCTTCTCCTAGCACTTGTGGTACGTTCTAGCTGGAAACAGGCAGCCTTGCCTAAAATAGTAAGTTTGTGGCCAGTTAAGCTCTTGTCCTCAGGTAATGGGTAGGTGCATGACAGAAGTCTCATACGTGTGCACGGCACATGGATCACAATAGCTATCTTTTCATACCTGAAGAACTAGAGAGGCTTCCAAATACCCCATCCCTCACAGTCGCTGCAGCATTCCCTGCACAAGGTGGCCAGGAGCAGATTTTGGGAGAATTTTATCCATATTTTCAACATGGAACCACTGCATATTGCACAGTACTTTCATACCCAGTGTCTTTTATGACTAAAGCATATGCTAGGATCATTAATAAAAGCAGTTGCAGCTTTAGAGTTAGGAACTTTTAAATTAGATTAAATTGATTCACCATTTAATTTTGTATTTAAGTGACCTACAGCTTTGTCAAAAGCAACAGGCATCACAACAAAGTTGTGCAAGAATCAAAGAGGGCATTCTGCTGCACTACTGCTGCCTCAAGGACAACCCCAATCCTAAAATTGATCCAACAACATAAGGGTATTGCTTCAGTAATTTGCATTTGTCTTCCCAGACACATCTACTACAGGAAGGACACCTGCACACACTCATCATCCCCAAAATGCTTCACGTGAAGCCCAGACGCAGCAGCTAATAGAGAAGGCTGTGGTAGAAGCATTACAGCGCTTCCTCTGTTCATCAGTTTTCTCCCCCACTAGCATGTTTTCGGCAGTGGAAAATGGGTTCTGCTGCATTTCATTTGTTTTGCTACATTTCCACAGAAATTACTGAGGTCCGAGCTTAGTTCATAGTATGAAACTCATTTGTACCTACCTCAGAAATATTGTGTGAATCGTAGATGATTCGGGTTTCATGCCCCATTTCTAGATAGCATTTAAACAAGTAGAGCACTACCAAGTGGTCAATCTACATTTACTCCCCCTAGTCACCCTCTAAAATTCATATACATTTTTTAACTCCCTCAGGTCCCAGTTGGGAACTACCATGAAATTTGCATCAGCTGTGACTCAGAATTTACTTCTATGACAGTGGTGCTAAGGGATTTCAGCTAATGTCAGAGATGCACAGACAACTTGACAATGATGGGTTTCCATCTGGGATTTCCAAGGGGAAATTTTTTAATTCAGCCAGTGAGCTGGTCCTAAGTGTTAGGGCAGCACCAGATGCTTGTGACAGCAAGCGATCAAAGCCCTCAGTGCCGAGAGAGCAGAGGCAGGGCTTTTGACACCAGGATAATAAATAGTTTGTTTTCTTATTTCCAGATGAAACCTCATAACTCTGTGCGTGAGTTGTACAAAGTGTCAGAAAGCAAACCTGTTTTGCTTGACAAAATATTATGACCATTCAACTCTGATGTAATTAGCGCAACATTACAGTCCGTTAATTAAGTAATTCCAGCAGTGTTTAATCAATGGTACAAAGAGACTTTCTGAGGCAGAAATGGCAGCTCGGCACTCCACTGTGGTTGACTTTTCCTGGCTAGATTCCTAACCATCAAAGAACTCCTCTACAGCCTGCTTTTCTTATTCCACCCCAAAGTACTATGATAGAGATATCTACAGCATTTGGGCAGGCACTGTCAGATGGAGAATTTAAAAACCTGGCAAAGATACATCTCACTGTTTAATAATCTGTGCAACTTACATTTTAATTCTGAGACAAAGTCAGTCATTGGAAATGAAGCAGACACGATACTTCATGCACATTCCTTACAAAAATACAGCATACTTGTTCTTCAAGATGATTTATTTAACGTACAGGAAACTTCTACCTCTAGAGGCTCATTTAGTTGCTTTAGTGCCTAATTAGCAACTTGAGAGGAACCTCACCATACCTACCGTAGTGCTCTCCAGCAAACACAAGGCAGAGAGTCTGTTTCATTTGGAGCAACCTAATTCAAGAGTGTGATATATATGACATCATCCTAGGTGAGACAGAGTTCTTGTGAGACAACACAGTGTTTCTACATCAGACACACTATCATCGCCATTAGTGACCTTTTCTTCACTAAAAAGCTGACCACTGCTTTTAGACAGTACCCTGGTTATTTGTTCCAGGAGAAAACAAACCAGAATATGAAGGAACTAACTCTAAAGCAGATTTCTGCTCAGACATGGATGCAGCTTTCCACATAAATAGGTTAGAATGCTTATTGCATAGTTCCCATGCACAATAAACTAGAGCTTAATTCCCTCATAATTCAGGTCCAGCTAAGGCTGGCATACACACCAGGAGAGGAGATGCTCCGTTTCCAGCCCACGCAGTCTAAGCCTGTTGGAGTGCTCCTGGAAAATGGATGGAGTTTCAGCGGTAGGATGTCAAAGGCAACAGCAGATGTGATGGATGGACTTATTCCAGTCTGCAACAAGAGAGGGAAAACAAAGACAACAAACATTAAACTTAAATGCCCTGGAGGACAAAACACAGCATTCATCACAGCACCTCTTTCCACCTCTGATGATGCTCATGTAAGTAAGTAGTACAGTAGCAGACACATGTGTATGAATATGGTTGGAGAGGTTAGAAAAGGGTGAGAAGGCAGGAAAAACTGCAAGGTAATAGGAACAGAAGTGGATAACCAGGTACTGGACTCATACTTCACATACTACCACACATACCTACATTCACAGAGAAGTTTCACTCCTTCCTATGAAGTGTATCTAGCGGCAGAGGGAAGGATATCACCCCAACAAGTCATCCCCTCAGCTACAGGACTGTTTCCTACAACTTTATGACTAATAATTCCTGTTCTGGTACTTAACACGTAAATAAAGCGTTTCCTTTCAGAGATTTATTGGTACTAGTCCTCAACTATATGGGGCATGGATAACACAATATTATTCTTTCAGTTAAAAGTACAATAGGATCCCTTGCTCTCTCCTCCACCTGTGATTGATTTTACAAAACTTACAGAACTTCATGAAACTTTGAAAATTCTATACCATTCTCAGATCTCATTGAATTAATAACATTTACTGGTTTAAGGGGGAAATTGTATAGATAAATACACACAGCTCATGACCTCTAATGCCTCAGTAAGTCAGGCTTATAAATAAACAAAAATTCAAGATTTTTTTTCTTTGTTTAAGAAACCACACAATCATACAAACCACTATCATAAAGATACTCCATCCACCCATAGACTAACCTACTCTCTCTCATGCAGACGTTCACCAGAGTTTTAAAACAAAATAAGCTATCAACAAAATCTAAAATGTAAAGAAGGTTGTTCTCCTTTTCTGTGTCAAAACCAGTATTTTCTGCCAATCTTGCCACACAAAGAGACTTTCAATGTTTTCTGTCTCCTCTCATCCACCCTGAAATAATGTCAGCTTGATATAGGGAAACAAGACTAACATTCCCCTGCTGACAAGAATATAGATCATCTGACAACGAGCAATACAGACTCTTGTAAAGTCACTGAAACTTGTAGTACTTAAGGCATAATGCAGATATGCTTTCATTCCTTTTTTCTTCTCTCTGTTTTCTCCATCCCATACCTCCTATGGCTGGTGCACACAAAGAGAAAATACCAGTGACTGCAGGCAACCAGGAGATCAGCTGGTCAGTGAGCATTGGTCCCATGGGCACAGCCATTTTTCATCTCTGTATTGCTACTGCGCCTTCCTGTTGCTGCTGTGACATTCAGTTACAGTGTATTCATCCTTCACTAAACCAAGAATTTGGGATGTCGAGGTCCAGGAGTTCATCTAGACCTTTCCTTCTCCCTACCAGCCCCTACTATNTGACATTCAGTTACAGCGTATTCATCCTTCACTAAACCAAGAATTTGGGATGTCGAGGTCCAGGAGTTCATCTAGACCTTTCCTTCTCCCTACCAGCCCCTACTATGTCCCATGAGCATAAAGGCTGCCGACTGATCTTTATGCTGAAGCCTCTTCCTTAGAAGATGGCAATTAGTCAAAACATCCTTCCAAAACCAAATGGCAAACTAAGCCTACTGAATAGCCATACACTGCCCAAGCAGCTGAGAGCACTGCTGCTCTGTGCCTGGTTTGCTTTATTCTTCCCGGACTTACTTCCCTCAAACAAAGAGAAAACAGCCAATACTTTGGCACAAATCACCATCTCCTGAGGGATAGTGTGAACCCTGTTCAAGTTAACCTGAGTAGCGCCTGTTTGTCTAGAAAAGCCGCAGCAGAGCCTCAGTGGGAGCACATACTCTTCCAACGACAATGAAATCAAGCAAAACAGGCAGCTTACTGAGCTACAAGCTCTGAAAATGCCAAGGTTATTTACATGAAAGGTGATAGGAAGCATTATTGTTCTGTTTAAGACTAGGAAGGAGAATACTGCCTCAGGGCGGTTACAATAAAAACTGCAGACTTCATTCTTATTAATCACCAGGACATCAAAGCAAATTTCAGGTACAGGCATAATTTGATTTCTACAGCAGGGAAGCCAGGCCTGTACAACCCAAAGTCAGGAGAAGCAGCATTTTCAGAGATGTTAGTAACATGCGGGCATGGTTTTCCCCAACCTACAATGGAGCGGGGAGTGGAAACGAGGAACCAGAGCATGGTAAAGACCCCCTCTTCTACATTTTCTCATATAGGTTCAAGGGGGCTATTTCTATGCTCTTATGCACAGCAGTTCAGTCTCTGGGAGAGGCATTTAGCCCTGTTATGTGTCTGTGCCTTGTCAAGTGCACAACAGGGGGAGACTTACTGCATTCAATCCTCTCTCTAAAGCACGGTCATTACCCTCTTGAAGTGTATCTGAGGTGCCCACAGTGCTCATAACCATGGTAGCACACAGCAAAACTTAATTCTCTCTTATTTCAGATGGGGTAAAATCAGATTTCCAGGAGTCATATTCAGGACAATAAGCTAAAGATCTATTTTTCACTGCTTCTCATTTCTCTTTCAAAACAAAATAGAGAGCTTTTTCTGCACTATACCCCCTCTGGGTATAGTCCCCTGACGGGCCTTTTAGGAATCCAATTCCGCAGTGCAGAAACTGTGCTCTAACAAACGCATGTAAAAGCCACGTCTGCGCTTCTATTGCTGTGCATCAGAGAGGCATCAGGCTTAACAGTCAGGGTTTAACTTTTCGTCAAAATAGGAAAGAGCGGGATGGGAGCAGACAGGCAGTTCAGAGAATCACTACAACAACTTTTGCAAAAATAATTCCCAAAAAACAGTTTATTGCTATTACAGCCCTACATGTTTCAGTGGTTTGGGGCATTGTCTCTGCTCCAGCTAGGGAATTTATACTGCATTAAAAAAAAGTAAAATGATAACAGGCTACACCCTGAAACCCATCACCAATAGCAAAGCCTATGCCCAAGGAAAAGAAAATAGATTCATCCACAGCCACATGAGTTTCTCTACTTCCACGTCATGGAGTGGGGGGGGGGTGGAGGGGCTACCTTCAAAGACTTGCCAACACCAGTTAAATGTTAACACTTTAAGGTAGCAGATCAGAAGCTGCTCAAGCTGCTCAGCTTGCTACTGGTAGCATTTCATTATAAGGGACAGCTGGGTCAAGCTTTGGGTTTGACTCTAGGGATTTACACAAACTGTTCCCATTTAAAACAGATAAGCAGCTTACTGGACCTGAGCAAAACAAAGGCCAGTATATAGAACTGTTTAGAACTGGTATTTCAAGTGGTTCTTCTTTTAGTTTAAAAGGTAGTTTCTTGACTGTCCATCTCCCCTGAATCCCAGCTGTCAGCCTTCAGAATAGCTTCTTATTACCACTATACTCATTTGTGTACGTTGATCCGAATGATAGAGTAGTATCAGAAAACAGCACGTGAAAATAAAGAATTTGGTTTGTATTTCTCCCTGGTCTGACCTATTAAGTTGTTTCCACCATAAAGCAGCATTACGTCACCTTGTATGCTGACCTGATCTTGACTTAACACAGTATGACTTGTCATAACTGAAGCCACACATCCCAAGGAAGCCATGTGTCAGAAAACATCAGACTTGCAATTTTAGATCTACAAAGCCCCATACACTTGCCTTGCTCCAGACACAAAACCACAACTGACAATGAACATCTTACAAAGCTTCTATGGTGATAATTCGTTTCTCCTTACAAAAAGGAATTTAGCATCCTTCTAAAACTGCCCTCAAACACTGCAGCTTGTGACAGCACTCCCACCACACTTGGGAGCATGAATAAGCCCGGATTATTACAGGAATAGAGCATTGCAAAGACAGAATAAAACACAATAGGAAAAAGAAACCATGTGATTACTATTATAAATTAAAAATACAGGCCAAGAAATGCAGTTATATGGACATACAGGAAACAGCCCTTGAATGCAAACAGTTCTCTCCATAAAACTTAGCATTGTGCTCTCTTGGACTGCCTACAAAGATAAAAAGTGCCAACAACCTACCCAACACATTTCAATCAACAGAAACAGTAAAAACCAAATCTACCTACATGCTGCTAGGTATCTTCTACTCACCTCTAGTATCCAAAGAAGAATGAACCAGAAAACTAGCTCAGGCCCATAAGTCCCACAAGCAGGTGAGGTTAAGTGAGGGTACCTCGGTGGGCACAGGGGCAGCTGCCAATCATTACACAGCTGACCACAATTTAGGGGTAAGTTTGCACCGGAACATAAGGGTGGAAATGCTTAAAGGACAAGCTGTTTTCTAGCAGCATCAAAATGTGCAGTCAATCAGCAAAACAGACTGCATTCAAGCTGTGTGATCTGATGGCTCTAGGGGAGGCTATTGCGGTCGCTCTTCTTAGAAGCACTAATGGTCTCAGTGCTGGCCAACATTCCCTGCAGCATGGGCTAGATTTCCATCATTGTCCATGCTTGTGAAGGAATTGTAAGAAATATTTTTAGCATGTTTTACTGGCTTCTGTTTATCACTGAGCCTACGTAAGCCAGGGATTCATTTTCCCTAGCTTGTTTCATGCCTGTACAATACTAAGCACTCAGAAGTCTAAGCAGGTAGGAAAGTAACCCAATTAATTTCTTTTAAAATCCTTTTGATCTTAACAGGGGCATTACTCATTGTCTTCCATGCATGGGTAGTAGTGGGGCTGAGCCAGGGAAGCATCCTCATTGAACTGAGAGTAGGCAACACATCACAGAATCATGCCCAGCACTCATCCAAGCATCAGCTGGCAACATTTTGTTTTGAAGAGTCCTACAAATACAAAATAGCACAGATTTGTAGCCCCTTTTCTTGAGGAGGGGAGAAAAGTGGGCAGTTTTTTGGAAACCTTGTTTCTGGAATTGGCCTGGCTTTCTGTCCCAGGTGTCCATCGGCTTTGATGGGAGGCTCTCCCAGGCAGACAGATCTGAGGCAGCACAGTGGACAAGCTGAGCTAGGTCAGGTGAATGTTTCCCCCTCACCATCCACAGAACTATTTGCGTGCATAAGCTCAAGTACGATCTGCTACTTGATTTCAAGCCTGCTCAGAAGCTTCCTCCATATTATCAGGAGTGTCCCTCTATCTCATGTCCTTCTTCCTCAGAAGTTGTTTTGTTATATATGGAGGCTAAATTTGGCTCTTGGATACAGATTCATGGCTCTCCCTGACGGGAACAGACCTTAGCTCTGGATCCAAGAGCAACAGATGCCATCAGTGTGAGTCACAACAGCCACAAACTTTGCCAAAAGCAATCATAATGCTGATCTAAAAGCCTCCCTTGATGGAGAGAAGTATACTAATAGCTAAAACTCCAATGGCAATGTTCTCTCGAGCACTTCACAGCAGGAATTTGCCTCTGTAGGAAGTGTGGAGTTGGCCTCAGACACAAGCAAAGTCTAATTTAAAGTCCCTTGTTAAAGTTATACTGCAATGCCACTGACCACAGAATGAGATTTCACCAGTTTAATTTATATTGATTTAAGGTATCTTTGATTTGCTCCGTGCCCTTCCTATCTTTCATCTCACAGAACTACCTGATGCTCCCACATCCTATTATTCAACATAGCACGGGGCAAGAACCGCTCACTTAAAGTGCCTAAAAACCGCACCACCTTTAGACATCATCACTTATGGACCAGTTTAGTGTTTAATCAGTCTCCGCAGACTGCCGGGTCCAAAGAAAAGCAGACAGAACTGGTACCAGACAAAGCGCAGAGATGGGAATATGATGACAGTAGAAAGAAGCAGCCGGAGCAGAGAGGAAGACAGTGCCAGAGAATGAGGAGGACGGCATGCGGTTTCTTACTTTTAACTGGTCCTCTAGGAGGTGTCGCAACAGAATCCCTCTCTCTGACTGTGTCTCCTTCTCTAGCTTCCTTTTTTGGTTCCTCTCCATCCACACATCATCGAAGCTGAAGCACTTATAGAGGGGTTTAGGTGTCTTCCTCCTCCTCTCTGGAATCTCCTTGGCTTTTTCATCCGGAGCAAGGAAGGAAAGCCTCCAGGCTTTGCTCTCAAGGGTGGAGATAGGGCGTGGGGATGGTGGGACCTGGGGGGGCCTCCTTTTGCGATGGAGAACCCATTTCTCATTTGGCCTCTTTTCAGGTGGCGTTTGACACTGCTGTTTAGACTCCTGTTTTACAAACAGCAGGTGAAAACACAGGGTTTGTTGACTGGAAACCTTGTTTGCTTCAAATCAGTTTGAACAGAAGATGGCAAAGCTCAGTTACCTAGCCCCAGAACTATTCAGAAGAAAATGCTTTCCCAAGAGTACTGGCTGGCTGAAACCAGCCCGTCTACTCAGCCTGCTCCATAAGCTATGGGGTACTCTGCCCTGAAGCAGCAGCTCTGCTATCCTTCGAGAGTGTAATATACACTCCCTCCGCGCAGGACAATGCCCATTTCACCCTCATTCTAGATGGCATATTACAATAACATTACTACTAAGATTTAGGTCACTCTGTCTGTATAATATTATTTACAAAGACAGACAGTGTCTCTGAAAATAGATTAATGACCAGTCTTGTCTGTCTGTGCTTTTCCAACTGTACTTCAGTTATACAATGTGAAAAGGCTTCCTAGATGCCCGCAGGTCTGACATATTAAGCCCTGTGTTTCCTGATGTGCTCTTTATGCTATCCATTTTATTTGCTTGATGTTGGGCCGAGAGCAAGGAATTGCACAGCTTTGCACTTCACTCTCATTTGCTTTTAACGAGTGGTTGCAACAAAATTACAGGTTTTATACTGGAACAACTTGAAATCAAGCATGACCTGAGGCATCTAACTAGTACTCCAGGTAGCACCAGTGTTAGAATCAATAATATTTAAGGTGGGAGATAACGACACTGAGGAAGGGATGATCTTAGGAGTCTCTTTTCATGCCAAGATAATGTTCTGTCCTGACAAAAGTATCTCTTCAGTTTCTGACAGTTCATTTAAAGACCCCAGATACAACAAGCCTTAACTACAGGCGCTTCCTATCTACTCTCAATTAACAAACAATCCCAGAACAATTCTTCTTTGCCACTGGTAAGAGATGCCACAGACTAGAAACATCTACTAGATGCTATGAAAAAGGAAAGTGTATCCTGCTGGTATTCTGCACCTAACCCCATCATATTGGAGTGGAGCGAGAAGGAGAACTTGCACGGATTCCAAACGTGGGACATATTATGACAGTTCACTCTTGCATGCTGGGTAACACAATTATGTAAGTAAAATCATGCCACAAACAGATTAATTAAACCCGTAATGAAGGCCCTGACACATGGGCAAACTGGTAATTGTTCTGTGTTGCTGTTTTCAGCATAAAATCTTTGTCCCAGATGTAACTTGGAGAATGTTAACCATTAGCAGGTAATGAGAGAGGGGCTGGTCTGTGCTCCATCGGGCTAAGAAGGGTTACTTACTAGTGTGGTAGCCAGAGGCGTCAGGGGCAAGTTGATCCAGTGCAGTTTGGTACAGCACTGTAGCGCAGATAAAGCTGATACCACTGGAAAAATATCTGGCTGGGGGCTTGAGGAATATATACATAACCCCATAGTGGACAGCACACGGGGAATTGAGCTCAAGGAATGTCCCAATTATGCATTTGTTTTGCAGTAATGTCTTCACTGATGTGGAACAGAATATGACTTTTCTCCAAATCCACCATTAAGCTTAATTTTATTACCTTTTTACTTAGCAACATACATCAGGAAGACCATCCTTAGTGTTTAGATGATAATTATGTTGGAAAGACTTAACACTGCAAATAAACTTTGCCCAATGTCTCTGCTGTATTTTCAGAGATTCCTGAAAAAACAATGTCACTTACAAAATCCAGGGTACAGTTCCACTTCATTTCACAGTGTCATTAAAATGGAAATAAATAAAAGCCCTATCTACTTTAATAGATTTGATGTCGTGTCCTGAAAGCTGGGATATTTATGTTAATTTCTAGGTCCCAGCTGCATTTATCCAATTTCAGATATCATATTCTGAAGCCTCCAGAAGAATCAGAAAAATTAAACTGGTTTTATATGGCTTAGATACCATTTAAATTTTTCATGGTTTTCTTTAAATTATTTAATCTAGCAATCAATTTAAGTAATTATTTATTTGCTCCGAAGGGTTACGTTACAGGATGTGGGCTTGCCTATTCAAGGCTTTACAAACGCCTCCTCTCTCCACTCTTTTCTAGATGCTCTTTTGGGTTATCATTTACAGGTCAATGATTTTGTTCTTCCTCTGAGAGGCTTCATCTGTTAACAGCGTCTATAGTCCAAGTACATTGCATTTTCCTAGGCTGGTGTAACACTGCAGTCTCTTGTTTGGAATGTGGTGTTCACACGAAGCTTGTAAGTTAAGATGATGCCCATGAAAACAAAAGATTTTCAAGTAAAGCTGAGCACAGAAGGGAATAAAGCAAATTCTCTTCCCCTTCTGCGCACAGCAATTCCAGTACTACGGCCCTCACTTCTCAAACTACCATCCACATGCTTTTTTTAGATTCCAGAGAGCATTAGCTAAGAAAACCAAACCAATCAACCAGAAACTTTCACTGGGAATATCTGAGGAGAAGTTGAGGGAACTGGGTTTACTCAAGCTGATAAGAGGCCACTAAAGGCAATATAAGAGCAGTCTGCAACAACTTTGTAGTTACATGGATGATGGATCCAAACTCTTTTCAGTAGTGCTGAACAATGCCACAAGACAATGGCCACAAATTGTAGCTTGGAAAGTTCTGGTTGTGCATTAGGAAAAAAATTTTCCTTTGGAATGTGTTTCTGAGAGGTGGTGAGATCTCCAGCAATGGAGGTTTTCGAGACTTGGTTAGACAAAGTCATGGTTTTGTCCTTCTGGTGCTGCCACTAGTCCTGTCTGAAGAAGGAGGTAGGATTAGATCATCTCCCAAGGTCCGTTCCAACCAACATTTTTTTGTTTCTATAACAAAAAATAGGGAGCTTCTATTTAAAAAAATAGGGAGAAAGGGTAGGCTAAGACCATTTTGGAGAATATCTTAAAACTTTCATATAACCTGGGATGTGAGAGACAAAAGGTGGCAGCAAAATCTGTGTGAGAGCTCATTTGAGTTGAACACAACCAGCCCTCAGCAGTTCCAGATTCATGAACTCTCTGAAAAATGTCTGCTTGGGGTATGCAGAAGCTCACACCCTCTCCCACTTTTGAAAATGTGCTCAACAAAATTATTTTGCTCATTTCTTAATGTCCAAACTCATCATCAGCAATACTGAAAAAGTAGCATGATCGAGCCAGGTTCTGGGATCTCAGCTAACAGATCATCTCAGTCACTCTGGTGGTTTGTGCCTAGTCTCTGAAAGACACGCCTGAGCTCCCAGCCACTTCTAACTTGTGAAATCCTCTTTGGGATTAAAAGCCTACTGACAGAGGAAGTCTCTGCTTTTAAAGGCCTCCACCAATCAAGAAAACCCTATTGAAGATTCAATCTTTTCTGTGAGATCCAGCCTATCACAAGGAAATTAATGTGTTACCAGGAGTAGAAAATAATACAACACAACATCAAAAGGGGACCCTGAGTCCATGGGTTTTTTTCTGTTTGCCATGGAAAAGGCAGAAAAGGATGCCTAGGGGCAACCAAAGCGTAGTTATGGTGACTGCAAAAGACTCATGGTATTTTGCAGGACAGCTGCTCGTTGTCTGAAGAAAAAGATTATACTTCTTTAAAAGTGACTGCTAGCAACGGGGATTGATTTCTACGTTGCCTTTCACTTTGAGAAACTTATTATTTACTACACACCAGTTAGAAGGCTCAATTACGCCTTGTCTTAAGAGGGGTAAGACCCAGGTAAAAACTAGAGTTGAACACAGGGTGGCGTCTGTGTAACCGGTTGGAGGCGTATTATTCATTAGCACTGTTGTGATGGCTCCATTCCTTTAGATTTTTGTGGTAAATCTTCCCTTAAAGAGTGCATCAATTCATATAGTCTTGAATAGAAACAGAAAAATTAAGTAGTGCTACCTATCTTAGACAAAGAGGAATATTTACGCACCCATGTAACCATTACCCATTAAAGAGTTTCGCTGGAATTCCTGAACCGTATTAAAACAAAAGACCCTGCAAACCAAACCACCATCTGATTCCCAGACAACAACTTACCTCATCTCGGAGCATGTCACTAACGGAAGAAGCTGTGTTTAAGCTGATCTGGGATTGACTGCTTATGCCACTGTCATCCCTCTGGTATTCATTGTCCAACGAGCGTACAGAAAGTAAAAGACTACCTCTGGGTTTCAGTGTCTTTGGTCTCTCAGGAGCCTCCAAATTGCTTTCAGCTGCAGAGCTGTTCCCAAGAGAGATCATCGAAGTGGCACATATTCTTCCGGGATAACGGAAGCTCTTGTGTTGAGAAGTGGATCGTGGACTCTGAGGTTTAGGACTCATAGGCCTACAAGGCATGTCTTTACCATCAGAGTTTGAGAGCTGGGGACATGATGGACTTGACTGACTAAATAGCAACTGCAAGTCAGTGGGGCTAAATGGAGATTTCATCCAGTACTCCTCTAGAGAAGTATTTAAACTGTTGCTCAGAACCTCCTGTTGTTCATCACAGTCTGAACTCTGTGAGCATCTCATGCCCCAGTCATGGGACTGTATTCGTTTTCTCCACATACCTGCAGGTGAAGAGACATGAACAGGCTCCACAGAGGTGTCAAAATAGTTGGTGTCTGTTGAGGAGCCATTAGCTGTTTCCGTTTTAAAAGACGTGTGTCCAGTAGAACTATCCTGTCGCTCTACTGACAGTGTTCTCGTTACATGGTCACTAGTTGTATTAAGACTCTCCTGTGTTGGTGACAAACTTGCTAAGACAGGCCTTTTTAGTCCATCTGCCTCCTTGCTTTTTAGAAAAGCTTTCCAGGTGCTCTGGCGAAGTTTGGCTTTTTCCTTTTCATTTTTCAATGATACTCTTGAGCTTTGCTCAGTGTTTTCCTTTTCTGGAGATTTAGATTCAAATAAGCTTGAGAGGGATTTGTGTGCCAAGGCCAACCTTGTCCTGAACTTCTTACCCTCAGGGTTTTTGTTTCTTTTGTATCCATTTTCAGGGAATGATTTTCTAATCCCAGAGTGTTCCACAGGTTCACTGTCATTGTTTTCAGATGAACCTGAAACTTGTCGATCTGCATATCTGACAGCAGCCAGTGTGGGAGAAGTTGAATTTGTATCTACATCTTCCATCAGTATCCGACCAGAGCCAGAAGCCTTCCTCAGGCTCATTCTGTTGAATAATCCTGCAGGTCTCTCATAGAATAAATCATCATCATCAGAGTACTCAGAGGTGTAGCTTCCCTTCCTGTGGAAGGCTGAACCAGATGAATAACTTTTGAAAGACTGTAAACTTTCAGTGTCTTCATCCTCTTTCCCAGCATCCAGTTCTTCCGTCTTTGCCTTGCTGCCAAAGAAGCTGCTACTTCCCTGATTTTCTGCTGCAGCAGGCTTAGTTTTCCTGAACGATGTCATTTTTGAGAATACTAAAAACCTGGAAGCCTTCCCACTATTCCCATTCTTTGTTGGCTTCTGCACAGCTTTATAGAGACTGCTGTTACTTCCCAGGATGTGGAATGAGTTCTCATCCATTTCCTCGCTGTTAGTGCTGCAGGTACTTATATTATCTAGGCCCAGCGTGCAAGTGTTATGGGTGTCCCTTTTCGCAGAACAGTTGAAGACGTCAGACACATCTAGATTCAGTGGACTGTCTTTGCTAGGGCTAGCTGTGTCTTCTGCAGGAGCGCCCTCCTTTCCTTCGCTAGGAGAAGGTTCTTCGCAAATACCTGTTTGTTCCTCTGAACAATTACAGCCTTCACTTCCTTGCCTGCCTACTGCTTGTGCAGATATGATGCTGGGCCCTTGAAGGTCAACAACAGCACCATCTCCCTGACACGAATTGCTTACACTGCACGCTTCCAGTGTTACTGCACTAGTTATAGATAAGCCTTCCTCTATGCCTTGATGTGCTTTGAATTCCTCTTCCTTAGACACTTGGTCACCTCCTGTTTCAGCTTGTGACTTGCTGAACTGTTCTGTCTCTAATTCAAAAGCAGTCTTTGTTCTGCAGGGCCCTTCCTCAGAGATCATAACACCACTTCCACTATGTGATTTGAAGAGCGCTTCTTCACATTGATCTGCCTGACTTTCTGCAATAAGTGTATCATTGCCCAGTGGTACAGTAACGCTCCTGAATTGCACTTTTCCACTTGTTACTGTGGAATTACTACAGGTGAACCCTAAGGATGAAACTGCATCTGTTTTCTCTCGTGAAACTTCTGTTTTTTCTTCAGCTGTATCCGTAAGAGGGAGTACCTCTGCACTACCAGGAATGAGGTGGGTGGCCAGAATTTGTTCTTCACAGCTATAGCTTTCACTCAGAACTCTCTCTGGCTCATCATGAGCTTTGTTGACAGTATGAGGAGACATCAAATCCTTGCTCACTACATTTCTCAATGTTCCAGTTACCGTTCCAGTAGGAAGGTTATCATTCAGTGCCTTGGACTGTAATCCTTTCTGCTCTACCGTTACTATAATTAGGGCAGGCTTTAACTCTGATAGAGTCATTAAATGCCTTCCCTGGCTTATATAATCTGATCTGGGAGTCATTTCAACAGCGAAGACACTGTCTTCATCCTTTCCTTTATGAGTAAGATGTTCATTTGTTCCCAGCTCAGAGTGACTCCTTAAGGCACCAGTTTTGCAGCTTGTATTTTGCTGCATTGACTCTCTATGCTCTGCCCCAGTGTTACTGCCACCTGGTTGCGACGTGGCTTCCAGGACCTTCCAACTGAAGTCAAGGTTAGAAGAATCATCTACCCATCTTTCCCCTGCCATGATCTCCATACCTGACAGTTCAGATTCAAGGCCATTCTCCTTCAAACTTTTCTGCTGTATTCTACCAGAACAACCACAGTCTCCGTTTTCCACAACAGCAGGAAAACCTACGTGACAAGCTGCTAGGTTCTCAGTGTCACCAATATCAGTGTCACAGGGGAATTCATCTGCTTTCAGATCTCTTTCAGCTTTGTACTGGTCACTTTTTATAAGTTCTTCAGCATTTATGATCACTGGCTCACAGTCCAGGGCAGATGAGGTCTCGTTTTGTTTTGGATTACACTCACAACCATCAATCTGTGTAGGAGATAAGGTATTAGCACATGCACCTACTGCTTCTTGGCTAAGGCCACGTGTCTCTGGTTTAGAGTGCAAATAATAATCAACACACTGGGGAGAGCCTGCCGGTTGAGAAAGCTGACACTCACTTGAGTCTACGTCGGTATTAAGAAGATATTTTTTAATGCCAAATTTACCTTCTCTTTTTATTGCCTTTTCAGGGCTTACAGGTAGCCTTCCAAAGTTTTTCCAAGTGTGTTCAAAATCCAGCCCTTGAAGATGTATTCTGGAACATGACCGCCTAAATTTGTCTGTCAGATGAATACAGTTCTCCACATACTCTGTCTTGCTTTGAGCACTGATATTTTCAGGTACACTGTGCCATGTTTTACTTTCTGTAATCTCCGACCTTGTGAGTGGTGGCTGAGATTTTGGGTTGAAGCAACTCTGGTAAAAGAATGACTCTGATGACAGCATGGTCTCTGTACTTCCATGTTTTATCCTTTTACCTGTAGTTTCCTCACTGTCAACTGAGTTCCTCCTGCTGCATTTTATATTGGACATAGAATCTAATTCACAGTTACAGTCAGATGTCTCAGTGTAACTTCTACAGTTAAGTCCACTTGTTTCAAAATTAAGATTGGGCAAACTACAGCTTGATGCTGCATCTGACTGAAAGGAAAATTGCTGTACATCAGGAAAAATCAAACAACTTTCTGAGTTTGCTTTGAAACAAGCAACGCTTAATACTGCAGGATGTTCCTTCTGTCTTGTAACATCATCCTCTGTAGGTACCGACTTGCTACAGGACTGCACTTTACTGCTTTCAAACTCTGCTTTATTTTGCAATACTGCTACAAACTTTCTGTTTGCCTGTGATATAATGCCCTCTTCACTGACTTGGTTCTCTGTGTTGGAAATATCACTAGTTAATGATAGCTCTTCATCACCCAATCCTTCACCTTCTGACTTTGCAGACTGTATGCAAAATTCAGTTTTGCTTGGTGCTGCTTTTATTTTGGAGGACACTTCTAACCGCACCTGCTGCGTAAATTCTGGTTGCCTTGAGCACTTCAGTTCATGGAGGGTTGTTTCTGCCTTTGCTTTAGGAAGACTACAGCACAGATCTTTTTTTTCAGTAAAAAGGCAGTTTGAATCCAAGCAAGTTTCCCCAGTTACATCACTGGAAACAGATTCTGTGTCTGATGCACTCTCATAAGGCTCAGTTTTTACGTCTGACAAAGACCCACTCTGATGTGACAGGGTCTCAAAATAATCTTCGTCTGTTTCTTGGCTGGATCCACGTATCTCCAGCTCTATTGTGCTACGGGTAGAAGAACTCAGATCATCGTCAAATTCTCCTTCACTGATGTAGTTTTCAGCTGGCTCTGGGGTCTATGAATAAACAGAAAAGAATGATTCAGCAATGATTTCCCACGGCAACAGGATAGCATGATTATTATCAGAAAAGGGATTTAGGAACACAATAAATTTAATACACACTGCTGTGTTTGGAAGTTATACTTGATATTTTACTTATTGATGGATCTGAGGTCTTTCTATTTCTTACTTTTTGTTTCTTAATTTTTTTTTTCATTTTAATATGTAATTATGTAGAGGCCAAAATGTGACTTTTGGTTGTATCTTTCATAGCCCATACCAGGACACATTTCACATTCAAATAAGTCAAACAGAAATCGTCCCTTGCCAGGAGATCTAAAAACTCTAATGAATCCATCTGCAAATCTGAGGAAGAGCTTTATGTGATAAACCTGAGAAGTAATTGTTACTGTCCAAATTACATAAATGAGACATCAATATCTGCAGAACAGCTTTGAACTTGGAATAACTGGATACTATCCATACCAAAGCCTCGACCAAAGGTGGAAGAAGTCTTTGATCTCTTTTTCCAGAAGGCTTATAGCAGGAGCACTACATGTATCAGTCACCAGAGCACATCCAATTCAGTGGCTGAGAGCANCATACCAAAGCCTTGACCAAAGGTGGAAGAAGTCTTTGATCTCTTTTTCCAGAAGGCTTATAGCAGGAGCACTACATGTATCAGTCATCAGAGCACATCCAATTCAGTGGCTGAGAGCAGAAAAATCAAAACCACACTATCAAGATTAGGAAATGTCTTTGTCCCAGACAGCTACCCTAGGATAGTCGCAGTCTTCTTTTCTTTAACCATGAGAAAGAAGTCTGGATATTTCTCAAGTTTAAAGTAGAAAAACAAATCACAGCGAGATTTCCTGTGGTAAAAATAGTTCTTGCTGTCTGTCAGCTCCAGGTGCAGCTATTGTCAGAAGTTCTACAAATGCATCCAAGACACTTAGCTGATTCCAGCTTCAGTCCATTAATATCTAGAATGAGAAGCTATGTAAATGTAAATGACAGCCTTTAACCCTAATGCTTGTTTAACCAGGTTTTGATAACAGTCATCAAGAGAACGATCAGCACATTTCAAAATCTGAAAACGGAGATAATAAACAATGAAAGACATTTCTAAAGTGGATGGGAGCCATGAAAATAGAACACGAGGTCCCTCGGCTTGAGTTGCATGTCATCTTCACCAGGGTGCTTTATCACAGAGGAAGCGTGAGTCCTCATGTGGGAAGCCAAGTTCCAAATCACATCAAAGGATATGTCACAGAGTTTCTGATTCTAGACTCCAAGACACAGAGAGTAAATTGGAAAAAGGAAGGCACTAGGGTTATTTCCAAAAGGGAGTCTCAATAAGAAGACTGGTATTTTCTCTTGACGGAAGAAGGAAAACACAAACTGAATGGAGGAGGGAGGGGGAGGATTCAGTGCTTCAAACCAAGTCCAAAAATCACTTTCACATCATTAAACCTGACCAAATTGCATTACAATGGCAACATGAGTCATGTAACCAGCAGAGCAACATGTCCTTTACTGTCTGCAATCAGTGATACACTTAATTGAGGTCCTTTAATAATGTCAAATCCCACTATCACCAGGACAGAAATGACCAGCATTAAAGCAGCACAGACTCGCATTTCGCATAATGATCGAGCAGCATAAACTGTGAGCAGTTGGCTCACACAGCAGTGAGTACAGCAGCAGCTGTTCAGCAGTAACAGTACTGCCTCTTCGACAGTGTTCTGAACACAAATTTACAGATGGCAATAAACTAAGATAAAAACTGTTCAGGCAAGTAGGAACAAAGTAATGAAGATGCCCAACTGTCCCCAACACTAACTATGAATCAAATTGCAAAAAAAATAGGGCAGAGATCCCTTAGAGACCATCTATCATTCCAAACATAGCTACATCAGGATATTCGTACCATAACTCCTGCCAAATTCATGATTTGTTTTTAATGGGTATTGTACCAAATTATACAATTAAAGCAGAAGCAGAGGCCCCACAATTGCCTCCATACGTTGTGGGAAAGAGGAAACAAATTCTAGGTATGAAGGACACCAGTTAGTGTCAACCAGCATTCCTGGACTGGACCCAGGACTGAACACATGCCCCCAGTGCTGCTAAGGGGAAGAGCCAGCATCAGGATCAGCCTGGTGGGGCCTACTCTACCAGATGTACCCCGCGGGGATGGAGTTCCCCTGAGGAGAGAGTGGACATAGAAGCTTCAGTTCCTGCTATGTCTATCAAAGCCCTCTGCCCAACAGACCAGGGAGGCCTACAGCTGACCTCTAATAAACCTGAAATTCATGAGCTCCCTGAACTTCCTGTGGTGAACAGGGAAGAAGTCCTAACAGGGCAAACAACATGCAGATGGTGTCATTTTTACCTGCTTCTATGGGTCTTTGACTTCTCAGTGCCCCTGGTTCTATGGGTCTTTGACTTTTCAGTGCCTTTGGGAGGCCAGGCCTTNTCCCTGAACTTCCCGTGGTGAACAGGGAAGAAGTCCTAACAGGGCAAACAACATGCAGATGGTGTCATTTTTACCTGCTTCTATGGGTCTTTGACTTCTCAGTGCCCCTGGTTCTATGGGTCTTTGACTTTTCAGTGCCTTTGGGAGGCCAGGCCTTTGCTCTGATCACCTGTTGTATGTAGTTAAATTTCTTCCCAACCTGTAATGTGTGTATTTTCTTAGGAATTTGTGGGACTGCTTCTGTTTGTGTTTTACTGGTTTTTTTCTGTAAAAATTGAGTCTAAAGGACTCGGTTGGAGCAGAAGGGAGGAAGTTTACAATGGGCAGGTCATTTGATGTAGCCCTGGCAGTGATCCCCAACTAGGCTGCTGATTAGACAACAGTCCTCATGTCGTTGATTTCCGTGAGATTACACTGAGAATTTCAAAAGTCAAATGACGGCTCTTTCTTAGGAAGTGTTCTTGAGAAAACCCTCAGCACCCATGGACAGAGTTGTGTTTATACATCTCTTCAATCTCAAAGCAGATAAACAGTTGGAAGACAAGAGCCTGGAATAAATATGAAAGAATCTACTTCTGAAATAAGGCTTTTGCACTTCACAGACAGTAGACGAATCAAATGAAAGCTCACCCTGCCTGCTTTTCTCTTGGGTCTCTTTCACTGTCTCTGAAATGTGCCAAGAAAAAGGATGAAATTGAAGTTACTGATCTGTCTTGCTATCATTGGATGCAGCCATATATAATTATGTCAACCTAAAGTCACCAGAAAAATAAAACTTGTGGCTTCAATGTGTGAAGACCTCTATCTCCATAACTTAAGATACCTTCCATCCAAGTTGCCCTCTAACTGAGCGCTAACAACATTACGTGTGACATCTGTTCCCATGGGCACAGGCACTCCTGTCTTGTGAAAATATTTTATTTGTTGGGGAGGCCATGTATCATTTTTTTAATCTAAATCAGATTCTGTATTTGCATAATTTTCTCACACTTACAATANACTGAGCGCTAACAATACTTACGTGTGACATCTGTTCCCATGGGCACAGGCACTCCTGTCTTGTGAAAATATTTTATTTGTTGGGGAGGCCATGTATCATTTTTCTAATCTAAATCAGATTCTGTATTTGCATAATTTTCTCACACTTACAATATTATATTGCAACAACTGTGAGCTCCTCAGATGCTGTATTTCCCAAATTTTCTCTGTCTAACAATTGGTAGGATAGGTTAAACAGACAATTGTATTACTTCAACTAGTCTTTTAATGAAGGATTTTAATCTTAAATCTCACAACCACAAAAAGAGAATCTGACCGTTTATATGGTCTTTGCTTTTACTCTGAATGCAAGTTCCTGAAGCAAGCCCACTAACTTGTGCCTGACCCTAGTTACTACCTAGTTACTACCTCATTGCCAGCTCAAAGAGTACTGGCACAGTTTTTCCCTGAACTCAAGACAACATGGAAACATTTTCAGCTGATATTACCAAGGATTCAGACAACTGTTTTCTCCATAGGTAATGGTAAAAATAACTCTTGAGTTGTTATTAATACACATTTCATAAATCTCCCTTCACACCTTGTCTGACTGAGAGGCACAGACCAGTGTCTTTGACTCGCAACGTGATGGGACTAAATGCAATTTCTGTTCACACAGGTGAGAGAAAGCCAGCTGTCCTCTCTGCTCAGCAGGCCTCAGCCCTGCTCATCAGGTAAAAGGAAATGTGCAATTCCCAGGGCAGGCACAAGGGCATAATTTACGATAGGTCTCATCTTGCAGAGTGCTGTATGCTCTCAGCTCCTGTTGATGCAAGTATAGGTGAGGTCAGGGCACTTGAGATTCGTCTGTGTCTACTTCAGTACTCTGTGTTTGGGTTATCTACATGCTCCCTCTCTCCATTACTGTCTTTGAGAACGGCAACACTAATATAGCCACTTAAAAAGGTGGAGGAGAGAGAAAGATAGACAAAACTAGTGGATGAAACTGGCCACTTCACTGGTAATATAGGACTGTTGATACAGCTGCTTCAGACTTCAGCTGTAATGTCATCTAGGGTTCCTTGTATTGGTTTAACTTGTGTCCTGTACATTTAAATAATAAGCTAAATGGAATTACTGAAAACACTGTGAGTCTCTAGAACTCCTCCTTGGCTTCCCAGGGATAGTGAGTGGGTATGAAATTCTTAAATCTTCGTGATACCTAAATGGTAAATATCTGAGGCACCTTAACATGGTAGCATGAAACTCATCCATCCTCTGTGTCATGAGAGCTGTGAAAAGTTGAGCTTTTTCTATGTCCAAGTAGGGGCTTAGGTGGCCTACATAGGTTTGATAAATGCTCGTCATTGAACTGTTAAGGTGATTATGGATATCTTGAGCTGAGGGCACAGAGTAAAAACCAAAGGTATGTTCAGTCCCAGGACAGAAACAGCATTTGAAATACCCAGCTTCTTCTTCTGCACCTTTGATACAACTCTGCTCCGAAAGGGACAGCCTTGGAATGAGCGAGCTTGGAGTCTGGCCTCAAGGTCGTACTAAGCCTTGGTCTCTCCAATGGGGTTGGCAAATGTTACCTAAAGTAATGGTACTTGTGGAAATTTGGATATTTGCCAGGTTGGAAATGCCTGGGAAGATCTAAGACCACCAAGCCTTTCCAGAAGAACAGTCATAGAAATTGCTTTTCATGCACTAAACTATGTTCTTATATTTAAGACAAACAGCACAAAAAGTGTTTCCTTCATGAGAAGTTCTGTCACAGAGTTCAGAAGTGGTTCATGGCAATGACGGAGCACAGCTGCCATGCTGGGCAAACAGTCACACTACCTCAGTCACCACAGAGCTATAAAGAGAAAGCCCTTCAAACTCATTTGTTGAAAAGATACAGACTCGGAATTAATGGTTTCAACTTACCTACTCTCTCTTCTATACTCAAATAAAGGTGGAGCATGTCCAGAAATCCTTAAAGCAAATTGAATGCCAGTCAGAGGTTGGATTATCCATGGTATGAAGAGTCACAGGCCTGGCTCATGGCAACTTTGTGTAGCAAATGAACTCACATGTAAAGTTTTATTCTCTGAAGGTAAAACATAGAATTCTTTGGAAGAGCCCTCCGACATGCCCAGAGTTGTGTTCTTCATGGTTTGCATAACCTAGAAGCACAGAGCTCAGGAAAGACTCTTAAAGTAATGGTGACACAACCTCTAGGGTATAGAGCAGTAGCTGTGACCTACTCAGAATCGCTCTGCACTGATCTACCAGCTCTTGAAAAATGACCCAGCAGAGATTCAGACTAGAAGCTATAAAGAAAACATCATGTAAGATAGCCACATAATGTCCCCAAGGCCTCAGATTAGCTTCCTGATCAAATCCAGCTATCCAAGCCCTTTTCTTAAATTGCCTTTTTCATGAAAAAGGAGAAGGCGGCACACTGGCAAAGTGTTCATTTTCTACTACTTCCTTGTGAAACCAAACCTTGTTACACTTAATGAGTAAGAACTAGATGAAAAGACATTAACTTTGGACAGAACTTTCGTTTCTCATTCAACAGAAAAACACTTTTTCTGAATTGTCTGTCATTTCAGTGGATATTATAGGTGCTACAGATGTTCATAAAGAGGAAAACAGTATGCAGCACTGCATCTTCATAAGGGTGGCTGAGAAGTGACGCTGTTGTCAGCAGTGGTTCTGAACCTTCAGATTGATTCTGCTCTGTGCAGAAAATGCAGTTCGACAGGCAACGTGAGAGACTAGAAATGAAACCCTCTGCAGGTAGTAAGGAAAGTGCTCTATAACCACCAAATGATGACATTTTACTTGCAAAACGTCTTCAGTTTTTGATGCAGGTGTCGTGGTGCAGGACACGAACATTTGCATCTTAACTGCACAAGAGGAAGCAAAAGTCAAAGACAGATGAGAAAAGCAGAACTTCCCCAGGAGGTTCTTGCTTCAATCAGTGCAGATATGTACAGGCATCCAAAAGTAACTTTGGCGCTGTGTCCTTTAGCAGTTTGGTGACACAGTTGTTTCTTTAATCAGCAACACAGCACACGGTCACACAGCAATAGCACTATTTTCAGGGCACTCCATCCTTAAGCCATAACACTTTTATACACAGAACCATTGATATATAAAGTCACTAAACCAACATATCTGCCTTTTCTGCAAGAGATGGATGAGCTTTTTGTTGTTCCCAAACAGTGCAGTTCTGTTTTGCTGAAAAAGATCTCGAAGCCAGTTCTGTGGATTTGTGAGAACTTGCACTACACTAACAACTAGTGGCATGAGGAAACTGCACGCAGATATCCTCTGCATAGGTGTTTTGCTCCAGTTGTATTTAGTGCCTTCACTAGAAAGCCTCCAAATGGCTAAGCAATTCCGAAACCAGCAGGACTACGTGAGCAATTGCATAAGGGTCTGGCAGCTACCATCACTCTCGAGGTGGTAATGCCAGGAGAAGGCAAGAGAGAGAAGGGGTTGGAACCAATGGCAAAACAGTGCACAGAATCAGTGAAATGTCTATGCATCGTAACAGCACATAACTGCCAAAAACCACAGTGCCTTTTCCTCTCCTGCCAGCTTAAGTGACCGTGCTCTGTTTCTGTTCAGTGAGTGCTTCGACATTACAGTCCACTAGCCTGGTCCCAGAGGTAAATCTGGGCCTCCACCATGATGTTGTTTCACCACACTTGGTAAGTACAGGACTGCATCAGCAGAAAAATGCCACAAGCAGGGGGCCTGCTGCACTCCACACAGCTTCTCCGATTCCTTTCAACAAGCCAATTCCAACATGAAAACACCTTTATAGCCCAGAGCCAAAAACATTATCTCCCTCCTTTGACATTAACACTCCTACTACCACATACAGCTTAGCAGAAATGTTGGCCAAGGTGTAGTAGTTTCTAGTAACAAGGCGTAATCCGGGTGCCATCTAGAGGCTGCAATGAGGTGCCTGGTCAGGCTCAGCTTGCACAGAGAAATACATATTCCCTTTAACAAACACAAGCTGCATTCCAGCTTCTTACTCTGCTGCATCTCACCAACAAATTCCTCAGTACTGCTTTAGCTCCAGCCGGATAAAGATTGCCCTTCAGATGAAGAGGTGGGGCGGTGAAGAAGCAAGAAGATTTGTAGCGTTAAGTAGAAGACAAATATGCAAGATACGTCATTTGTACAATGTGATTGCACACACTGAAAAGTTCGTGGCTCCCGGTATTTATGTTTTATTTCTTCCGTTAAGTTTTACAAACTGCAGTTTGCACCAGAAATACATTTTAATCAATGCAGCAATATGAGACACGACTATCATGAAAATATTTGTAGATTTATTCTTACAAGTACATTAAAAACTGACACCTTATTTGTACCAAAATAAATTTTACAT
>VZSC01018642.1:58084-103263 GCA_013398225.1 Steatornis caripensis
GTAGGCTCATTCTTGAAATGTGAAGTTTAAACAGTATCAGTAACTAATATTGTTACTGTTCTGAAATATAAAAAGATCCTTTTTTTGATCAACACAACAATATAATATGCCAAATAAAATTTGGAATGTGAACAGCTAAAATTCAGACTCAAGCAACTTCCCTGCTCTTTGAAATCATCCGCATTCATTGCATTGCAATACCCCCTCTGCTGGCAAATTTGAAAGAGAGTACATTGCTTCATTGTACCTCTGCCTTCCCCACATGTGAGGCTCACATTGTTAGATTTCTGATTATTTTTTCATGAAAACGGCAATGTATTTTGCTTGCCTTATAATACCAAGTCAATACTCTTCCTCCCTCACTCACACTCTTCCTCCATTTTTTTTAACAGAGAAAAGCTCAGGACTGCCCTGGAATTAAAAAGCCAGAAGTTACTGTGTTCATGTTGAAGATACACTGTAAAGATATGAGCAGGTAACATCACTGCTCCCACAAAACAGGGGACTAAGCCTCAATGAAAACACTTTTTGTGCTAAAATGGAAATTCAGTTTGCTTGGCTACAGGGAAGCTCTTGCCTCAAGAGTCAGGAGGCAAATGTACACCTGCCTCTGTCTAAATTTTACCATTGATCTTTCTTTAAGGCAGATGCACTTACATGAGGTTGAAGCTGTCTGGCAGAAGCAAGAATTAGCTCTGCACAGACCAAAAATCCTACCCAGAAACTAAGTGAACCCTCCTCCAAAGACAGGGCCTGTGCTCAACTCTTGTGCGATGCAGCTATGGGGCTTCAAGTACTAACATCCTTCTACTGGTGGAAGTTTGTATACTGTTTAAAAGGTCATTTTGGCCTGCTACTCTCTGCTAAACGAACACAGCACTCACAGCTAGTTTCCCTTCAGCATATTTAAGGACATGATTGAAGACTTTGCTGAGTGGGAACCTTCAATATCCCTGGGGAAAGAAGTGGAGACTTTCGCTCCAGAAGACCGGGAAGAGAGTGCTGTGGTGGTTTGTCCTTCCACTATAAACTTGCTGCAATTGCTTTTTTTTTGAATACAATTTAGCACAGACATATTTACCTTTTTAAAGCTCAAATCTTTTTTTCAGAAGCCACTCTGTTTTCTTGAGTGTCACCGAGAAATTAAAGAAGGAATGCTGAATCGGAGGAGTAGAAAGGCAGCAAACACTTTAAAGACAGGGTATACTCCTATGAAGAAGAAAGCTATTGGAAAAAAAAGACTCCATTAAAGACAAAGAGTGGTCCAAGAAATCCTAAGTGTATGTGCGCACACGTAGCCACAAGACATCCACTGATGTTCCCTTGGTGATCAGCAATTCAGTGTTCAAGTATAGGACTGCAATGAACTTGGAAGTGCAAAGTCATGAGATACATGGCTTGTTTGCCTTATTGTCTAACCACTCAGCCCATTTTTAGAACCATACGATTTCTTTGTTTGATCAAGAAAATCAGTCTGCAGACTGTTATAATTCAGACTGTTAATTAAAAGAGCACTTTGAAGGAAAGGGCCTGTATGAAGCCTAGGAGACACAAGGCAGTGACTGATAGAAAACCCTGCCTTTTGTGACTTCCTCCTGCAGTTGCTGGAATCATCATCACGAATTCCCCAATACACTCAGCCACTGCATCTCCTCCTTCATTATGTTGTTAGCTTTTGAACAAATATTTCTGAGGTCATGCTGCTCCTTTATATCAACCCTGTTGCAATATTATTACACCAAACATCCTTCCTCTGGCACATCATACTGCTGAGTTCCTAGATGCTACAAAGCCCATGGCCTAATTGTGCTAAGTGCTGGATAAACATGGTGAGAGTGCCTGCCCCATAGTGTTTACAGTCTAATTATGTAAGATAAAGCAAGGAAAACAGTAAGAGAGAGGAAGTACTATTTTAATTTTACAGATTTAGAGTAAATTACTCACTCAAGTCATACCAGAGCATCTGCAGCGGAGCCAGGAATTCAATCATCTCAGCGCCTGCTCATTATTTTTATCCTCTCATTGGCTGTTGATTCTAATGCCTCTTCGAGGGTTGAGGTCTCCTCATACAGAATGCTATGCAAACAGAGGAGAAAACCTCAAGGGCAGTAAGGAAAGAGACATGGCTAAGAGGTATGTATATACACCAGCTGGGGACTCACAGGGCTGACAGAGCAGAAATGCACAAAACATATTTGTAGACTCTTTCTTACTGCATTTTAAGGAGGAATGGCCTCAAGGAGAAGGCAGAAGTGAGATGGGCATCAAGGGGAAGGAAATAAGTAGGAAGAAAGAACAAATGTGGAAGGCAAGTATAGTACTTTATCTTGTATCATTGGGACAAGTTTAATGGGGCTCAGTGAGACACTCAGTTAAACATGCAGTCCTATTATGAATAATAAAACGTCTCATCTGGCTCAGTCTCGGCCATTACTAACTGCATGTTTTTGATAGCTTGAAGTAAGAGCTTTGCTAACAAAGTCAGCCTGTCTTTTACAGTCAGACAAGTTTTTTTCCTCCTTTTCTCGTCATTCCCCTTCATCTTCAAGTTAAAGCCTGGTCCGTATCACTCCATGTGCATAAAATACATGAGGACTTCCCCTCCCCAACTGCCCCTACTGACCTTTGGTAGTTGCTTCTTACCCATTTGGCCTGAAGGGTATAACCTGGCCTCTACACTCTTGCTAATGTTACACAAACAGAAACTCAGTTGACAGGCTTTGCAGCCAAAGGCAGCTCTTACTCATCCAGACGACATCACATCTGGAGTCAGCAGTAAAATGAGGAATATGGGAAGGACGATTTTCAGACATGGGACAAGGACAGGCTAGGCCTTGCTCACGAGTTCAGGAAGTGAATTCAATTCAGCACAACTTTGCATCCTCACACCCTGAACTTAGCCTAGCTGGGTGATACGAGATGTTCCAGGGCCAACAGTCTGCTCACTCCCTTCCTCCTCTCTCCACAGTGGTTGAGAAATCTTCTCGATGAGGTTTTAAAAGCAGAAGAGATCAAATAACATGCCAATTTGTATAAAATAACAACTTTTAAGAAAAACTTAGCTAGCAACGCTGTTGCAGACCATGGATTCCGCTGCACAAAGCTGTGCCATTTGCAAAGACCTTTTTTGCTCACTGTTTCCACTTCCCTTCGCACATAACAGAAAGTAGAAGGGCTATTTACAGGCATTTTAGTGCCTTCACTATAGGTACAAGAACTGCGTCAGCACTATGCCTGATCTGCAGCTGAAACGTGTGCGATCAGAGTGCACTGCTCACCTATCTTCCTCCTCTGTAAAAGGATAATAACATCTCCCGGCCTCAGAGCTACACTGTACACACACGATTAAGTGACGAGGCATAGGAGAATGAGGTCTCCTGACTCATGACATGAACTGAGGTCACGTAAGCCCTGACTTATATTTCAAGACCCACAAGGGTTGTACAAATCTGTGACCAAAATGTTTCCCTCTTTCAACATACTGTGAGATCCTGCCCCATTCTCAAGAACCTTTCACCCCAGTCAAAACTTCACTTGATGTCACTTGATTTGATTTAGATTACATACACTAACGCACTACGTGGGTGAGTTAGTATAACTGCCAACTGTGCTTTTGCCACAAGACTCCTGTCTCGTTCATGTAAATGGCTTCCAGTGATTTTCTGACACTCCCAACAGTACACATGGCTAAAACAATAGAGACACTAGTTACGGTGACATGGGGAACCTGAGCTTGGCACAGCCTCAGCTGGAACCTTCAAGAAAGCTTTATGTGTATCCCATATCAAGATACATGGAGCAAGTGGCAATAGTCAAAAGATGAACATGAATGATCTAGGGTGAATAAGCTATGGGGAAAGTTTGAAAGTGCAGTGTGTAGTCCAGAGAGCGAACACAAAGTGAAAACAGTATTTAACTACTGCTACAAGGTAGTAATCTCTTCTCCAAAGGTATGACAGATAAGACAAGATTTAAGAGATTTACATTGAAGCAGAGAACTCTGAAATTAGAGAAAAGCAAAAAACCACCATATGGATTGCCTAGAGGATAGCATGGAGTCACCATCACTTTTTGTGTTTAAGTACAGATTAGATACGCATCTGACAGGAATGACACAGGTAGAGCTGATCTCCAGTGGAAGGACAGATGAGAAGACCTTTTTCGGCTCCTTGTAGGCCCTCTAATTCAGTAATTATTAACTTGCAGGTGCTCATTCAGTGATTTTACTGTGATGCACAGGCCCAGGGGGATATGCCATTATAACGCTGAGGTGACACAGAAGACCAGTCATAAGTAAAGAATTCCTGTAGCAATCCAGATCTACAAGCAACCTCTGTTGCTCTCTGCAACTACAGGCAACCACATATTAGGTGCAGAGCTCAGAAAGGGCCCAAGAATATCCACTGAAGAGACAAGAGGTCTAGAGAGCGTGACATACAAAAAAAGACTGAAAGAACCAGATTGATTGCTTAGCCTAGAAAACACATTACATTGCAAATGGCAGGTACCACCAAGTCTTTATAACATATTTCTTATTTCACGCCTCAAAACTGCAATATGATAAAGAAGACAGGAAAAAGGGTAGAAGTTGTCCATATCCTAGGACCTTTGGCAAAATCCATCTAGGCATATCTGCCCTACAATTCGAGTCGTGCCTCTCTCATGGGAAAATGGATAGCATGGTGAAGACTTGTACTGGCATTATGTCTCCCTAACTAGGAACACAAATTATACCCATTTAGTTCCTCCATCTGAAGAAAAAAGTGTTAACTTCAAGAGCATGTCACTCACTAGTTCAGTGGGAAGGATCTGGTTTTCCATATTGTAAGGTTAGAGAGAGGGATGGAATTCATGAGAGAAGCTGCCATAAACCATCATGTACAATTTCTCCAACTTGGCAATGTCCAGAAAGGAGGAAAAGGTCTTGCAGAAGAAAACTCAGGGCAGCAGGACTGTGAGCAGGAGGCAGGAGTGTGTGAGGTTATATCAAGTCATTCATTCCTCAACTGTTCCCAGGCTCCCAAACTGCCCTGTGTCTCTACCTAGGTATTGCCAAATACCCACTCCATATGGCAGGGAATAGAGAGTCAGAGGTGAGCAAGATCCAGTCACTCGATCCATACCACGATTCCTCACATAGCCAGTGATACACAGAAAGATTTGGAAGCTCATCAATTCAAACAGAGATGTGTGTTCTAAGCTGAAACCCAGCTTTCAGCACTGTACAATCAGGAATACAGTAACTATAGCCTCCTACCTAGTGATTTTGCTTGACACAGCATTGACTTAGAACCGTCACCGGATCAAAAAAAAGTCTTGCAAAAGTTGTGTCATTTGATACCATTTAAGGTCAGTTCGAGAAACATGGCACACAGACCTGCATGAAGATCTAAAAAACTGCAAACTTTAGTTAACTAAACACACCTCAACTCTGCTCCTAACCACAAAGATCAAGTGACATTTAAAAGGAAACAAAAAGATGCAAATCATACATTTTCAAGTCTTTGAAGATCCTGCCGGCACTGCTCCAGGTCAGATTACTCAGTACAGTTCATTTCTCTTTAGTCAGCTTTTTCACTTGCTTCAATGCTGAATACACAAAGAGCACCAGACATTTTTAACCTCAATAATTTTTTCATTACCTGTCAGGAATAGCGCTAATAACAAGCATCAGAGGTACAATGTTCAACTGCTCAAGACAGCCTAAACGTTTAATTACATTATGGTAGCTAATCACAAATAATTGCCTTAGGGGAGACAGGGCAGTTGCGAGGGGATGCAGCTTGCCTATTCAGCTCATGGCACAGAATTCAGCAAGGACGAAGCAAGCAGCACAGGGAGAAACATCTTAAAACCACACACAAACCTATTTCCTCTTAGTCTTTTGGAGAGAGACTACTTCAGCTTGCTGCTGCGCAGCCCAATGATGATCACCTTGTCTGAAAAGAGCCCAATTCCACATAGACTCTGCTTTGGGTTCTTGTATTTTACTGTCACTTCCGCTAACAATTGGCTCCATCAAGTTTCCTTATCATTGTTTCCTTTCTTCCCAACCCTGTTATCACCTTACACAAATGGCTAGTTCCACTGATCTGCCAGAGAGAAATCAAGTAGAGGGTAATTGTCAGAATCAAAGATGTTGTTGAAATCATGTCTTTTTATGAAAAAGAAAAAAAATAAAACCAACCAACCAAACGAACACACAAAAAAAAAAAGAAAAAGAAAAAAGAAGAGAGGAGCTGATTCTCCTTGCTTCTGCCACTATATAGAAGCAGGAAGTTTAGACTAAAATAAGAGCGGAATACTGTGGACAGAGGTAATGTTACTGCAGAACTTGTATGACAATCTTATTTCACAGGTGCCTCAGATATGGACTCAAACCTATGATGTCCATAAGCCTGTCCTCCCCTTATATGTTATTATTTATGATCTTTATTTACAGACGCCTGTATAAACCTGATGCTTCATCACACAACCTTTATATTCCAAAGCACAATGGCTATGGAGTGATGGAGGTTTCTCACAAATCTTAGCTCTTACAGAATGAGTTCTGTTTCTATGTGCTGTAAAGGGTTAAGAAGATTTTCTTCAGGCAGCAGACAGCCTCCTCTAGCACAAGCACAAAATTCCATTAATGACATTATTTCTCTGTCAGCTCTTTTAGTAGAAGCCTCCAGCCAACATATCAGTACACCAGAACCAGCACAGACACTGCTTTCACAATTGTTAAGACCTCACCAAAACCCTTCACACAAGATTTAAATCTCGCAAAAGACAAAACGTGGAAGTCATCGTACGCACCACCATGTAGCCAATACCTTCATTCCAGAGAGAAAAGGTTTTTATTTAAGTGTTCAACTACTGCAGCATAACCTGGAGGACTGTAACTTAGTCTAGAGTTCGGATTCTGTATAGGCGACAGACCGACAGTTTGAACAGTCTGGTCCCAGGTGCCCTTGTTTAGTTTTCTGTCACTCTTTCCCGGTCACTCTGCAATCAACAGCCTACCTGGAAGTTCCTGACTCTCCCATGTTTTGTACTTGAAGTGGCAGGACATCTCCATTGCCAGCCCACGTGCTGCCTCCCCATGACTGGTGCGGATGACACTGGGCTGTGACAAGATAGGATGAACCGATTTTGCTTCTCTTGGTCATATTTTGTTGCGAGGGCTGGGGGTATTTTCTGTCCCTGGCAGTGCCATGGGTTACAGCAATTATCATTTCTTATCTTCCAGATTTTACTACTGCTGCTCCAGTTCTCCCACTGTTTTGTCAGTACTGAAATAAACCCGGGGCAAGTTTTCTGCAACACTCTCTCCATCTGCGATCCCAGCTCCACTGCCTGGGCCAGAGTCAAGGTATCAAGTTCCACCAAGAGCTTCTCACGAATCCGCCAGTCTGCTGCTTTGTCAATTAGCTGATTCAGGATCAGCTCTTCCTGCCAACAGCCAAAAGCACAGGCTGATGCCAATTCTTGCAGTGCCAACGCAAAGGCTGTAAAAGTTTCACCTGGCAGTTGTGCCCGCTGTCTGAACTGGAATCTCTGTAATACCACGCTCTGTCTGGGCTTAATGTGCCCTGAAAGCTTCTTCATTGTTTCTTCAAAGGAGGCAGCTGAAACCAGGGTTGTAAAAATCCTCTGATCTTTCACATCCAAAGACTGCAGAACCGTCCTCAGGGAGCCTTCAGGTTTCACTCATCTGTATCAGCCAAATCTCACGAACAGGCACTGACGCTAAGGGACGGAGACATATTTCACAGTTCCAGCAATATGCAGGACATAAACCAGCAGCAAGATGCAACCGGAACTGCCCAGCCTTCACTGCCACCACTGCGTAGGTCCACCGGTATTCCCACTACCTCTGAGCGAGGGCATAGAGGCACATCACAAATGCTTTGCCTCCTGTCACAGGAAGCTATTTCTTGTCACCTAAAGGACTCCTGCCTTCCAGCCCAGGCTGTCTGGCTGGGCAGGAGATACAGTGCTCCTCCCACACAGGCAGAGCAGGCGGGAGCAGGTGAGCGTGAGAGAAGAAAACAGAATGGGAAGAAAACAAGATGAGAAGGAAAAACTGTCTCCCCTGCTAGGAAGTTTCTGTTGCATGCCCCAACACCCTAAAATAAAGCTTGTCAAATGTTTAACAGGAATTAAATGCAAAATCCAGGTTTAATAGTTTTACACACGCTGCTCACAATAATTAACATCACAATCTTCACCAGCGAAACAATCCCCACATGCCACCCCACATGTAGAAAGAGAGCAGGACTATAGCAGCAATGAGATGGTGCTGAAAGTCCAGGCTGACCTATGTTTGCCTTCACAGATACAGGCTGTCAGCTCTTTATTTTTGGATGTCTAAAAATCATCCTTTAAGAATGGCATCCTCCTGTGTCAGAGCCTATTGATCCATTCAAAAGCAGCACTATTTCACTAGTGGATTACAGAGACCAATCCCCCAGGCATGTAAGAGCAGCAGAACTGTAGGAAGATCTTTGTATGGGCAATTTGTCTTCTCAGGACGGAGTCTGCAGCTGCCTCCATTTTGCGGCTTTTTTCAGCGATCACATAGCAGGTATAACTGGAAACACAGCACCTCAAAAGTGTGTGTTGCAGAAAAGATAATGAGAAAGAAGGGGAGATACCTTGCTTACCCTGCACATTTGTGAATACGTATGGTACTAAGAAACAATGTTTAGCCTTTTTTTGGTATTTTGGTGGGTGGCTGCTGTATCCCAGCCAAAGACACCAGAGTGGTCTATGCATCCCATCCTGTAAGCAGGGAGGGTTAAGAGGTTCTCTGCAGCAAATCTCTATACAGGCCAAGATAACCACAGTTTTAAGGCACCCCTTCTCAATGAACTAACCAACTCCATTAGTTCAGGAGTATTGATCAATTTTTTTTTGGTAACAGTAACATAAAACACTTTCTTTGGCTAAAAAAACTTCCTAAACAACACTGGAGAAGCTCACGGATTTACCTATACCTGCCCACTGCTTTACCATTTCTTTTTCACAGGAACATACTAGCTGTTCCATTAAAGGCTTGGTCACACAACAAGCTTGCTGAATTACTCAGCAGCTTATGCATTTTTCAAAGACTTGAACTTTAAGAACTTTAAAAGTATTGTCCCAACAATTTAATAAAGGAGGATTTAGGTTAAAATTAGTCTGGAGAGTCTCAGCCCCATTTTTAGCAATAAGATTTACTTTACAGAAATTAATGACACAGATTTTGGTTATTTTTATATGACAACCCTAAACTTTATCTCATGGGTATCATTTTTACGCCACTCAGAATTCTCAGTGTCCACTGTTTTTTACAAGATTGCCAACTTATTTATGGAGTTTATTTATGGCTTATGACTTGAAGGCATTAAGCTAAATGAAAAAAGGGATGAAAGTGAACTTCCCCAAAAATTACGCAAAACGTAAAATACCAGAGTGCCTTGAGCTGCTTTGCTCAGAACATTCCAGTGTACAGTTGGGTTGTAGTTACCAGACATAAAGCATAGAAAACGGCTGGAGAAGGGCAGGAGAACTCTGCCCAGGGGAGGCAAAACACACATCTCAGGTGCTGCACCTGCCTTTCCCTTGCAGGGCTGCTGCCACAGGAGACACTGAGGAAAGACGCAGAGGACTACTCTTCTGTAGCACAACAGCTTAGTGAGGCCACTGAGGCTAGAACTAACCTGGCAGGATGTGGGTCTAAAGCACTTGAACATGGATTTAAATTATTCATCAGTAGTCTCTGTGCTCATTTACTTCCTTACTTCCATTTAATTAATGGAGCTGTAATTAAAAAGTGAATGTTGTCAAAAGCCAGAAAACAAAAAAGACATGGGAGGAGTTAGGCTGTAGTTAACATACACAAAAACAATGACAATCACTTCATTTAGTGCATGGATGGGAAAAAAAAGAATAAATATAATCGCAAAGCCTTTTGTCTGCATTCCTGTGAACTAAAAATCTAATAGCTCTTTGTCAGAACTGGACGAAACTATCAGTGCAATACACTGATAATATAAGATAATCTTAATAGACTGTGAAGTTCCAACAGCATTAACTATATTTTAAGTATTTTCCTTAAGTGGAAACTGCTATTCATGCACATTGGAGGAATATGAAGAAAAGTTTCCTTTCCAAAAATATTAGATGACCTAGAAGAATAATTGTGCAGAAGGGAAGCAAAGGGCATGAACTCTGAATCCCACTGTTACGAATCTATTTCTGGACTGAATGAGACATCCTTTAACACATCAAGCATCTTCACACCATGCTTCCTGCCATCCTTAGGTCAGTACTCGCCTTGTCACATAGAGAAAGAGAGCTGAGGGACACTATGTGATTTGCTCTTGACAATAAACAAGACAAAGCCGGGATCAGGAGTCAGGGCTTCAATATCCCATGCCCCTTTCTTCAGCAGCTCATTAACCCTATTGCCCCGGCACAGCTCTACTTCTGGTAACGAACATACTAGTCAAAAGCTATTGCTGCCCCAGCTCTTGACAACCAGTTGTATATTTAACAACAGCCTATTTAAAAGACTTTGTTGACTGAAGAAGAGACTGAACTACAAATTGTTGGCAGCTGACAGAACGCTCAGGAGAAGCCTCACTATATGTTTGTTATATTTTTATATTTTTTTCTGGACATCTTATTTTGATCACTCACAGAGACAGGATATTGAGCTAAAGAGAACAGACTACAGATCCATCTGGCCACTGTGGCCACTCTTATCTTCTCAATTCATACACAAGGAAACAAGTTCAAACAGGATGATGCCCAAAAGCGACCACCTCCATGAAATTTCAAGATGAATTTTTCAACATAGAGACCTGAATCTTGATGCCTCCTTTGGAAAACTTGCCTCTAAAAATCAGTTTTCAAAGCCTTTTGCTGTGATCTATGGAAAGTCAAATAAAGTAATCAGGTTTGGTTGAAAGTAAATACACTGCAGTGTGACCTTGTATATAAAATTAGAACTACACCAGCTCTTCAAATCAAGAGCTCTTACCCTCTACAACATAGTGGGTCAAACACATGCCATCTGACCTGGCTTTAATATGACTACAAATAATTGGACGTGCTGAGGATGTCCAGAAAGACTGTCCTGCACACACAGAGTGTGTTGTGCTCCTTAACTATGTCTACGTGACCCTTCAAGCGATATGCCAGGAATGAGTCATTTCACAACAACATTCATTTGTCCATCTCCATCCACTCTCTTTCCTCAGAGCCGGAGAAGTTGCTCTTGCAGTAGTAGTTTGCTCCCAACCACTTTGCCAGAAGACATCAGCCCATCAGCTGACAGAGGGGTACAAGAAAACCTGCCCAGAAACAGAATGGTCATAGCAGACAGCTGTTGGAACAACCGGGAACGTACAGATTAACTGACCTGTCATGCCAGACACACCCTCCAACTGTATTCAGACACTCCTCCTTTAAAGGACCAATGCTTTGTTTGTGGCTTTAATTACAAAACATTTCCAAGTTAGAGCATTTATGTGGATTAGCTATAAGGGTTTCGTATTTTCTCATGAAGCCACCCAAAATGCCTAGTAGAACATTTTATTACTACTTAGCTGTTAGGAAGTTTGCTGCTTTTCAAGGTGTTAATCATCTTCCTGAGAGTTCTGCATTCAAAGTCCGTGGGAATGTAAGGATATTTCCCAAGGAAAAGCAGAGCACCCCACCTGCTATCTGACTTAGGAGAAAACAGATGTGCACATGTGCCCATGGCTTGTTTAGAGACAGGAGTTCAGTGAAGAGAAACAGTTGACCAAACAGGAGAAGGAGACACTTCTATGAGCCCCAAAACAGAGATTGCCCTGGTGATTTACGGGGGAGGAGGAGAAATGGAAGGAAGATACATTCAGACAAACTACAGAGAGCTCCTTCAGAAAATCATCCTTCTAAGAGTTACACCTATGAGCAGGCAAGGTAGGTCAATAAGGCATGGTCACTGACTGCGCATGTTCTGCTCCATGCCATAGCGCAAATGAGCGGTGACAGAAAGGAAAGCTCTGGGTGTGCTCGGTGTTCACTTGTGTGGGCAGGATGCCACTTACACAGAAAACTGTTAATCCTATTGACACAAGTGATAATACTTCCCACAGTTCACACAGGCATATCATTGCCAACAACCCTTTAGTGTTAGAAGCAGCATGATGAGTCAAGAGAAATGGCGTTAGCATTCAGGACGCTTATCTAGGCTCTACTCACTAACAGTACAAAACAGACAAAGTACAAAGAGCTAGCTACACCCTAAGCTTCCATTTACTCTGGCTTCACTGTTTAGACATGACTAAACCACATCATGCCCCGTCATGATGAGAACCCTCGTGGGACAGAAATATGCAAAAAAACTTTGGGTAAGATTAAAAATTATGCACAAATACCATTTTGAAACTTCTCATCTACAAACCATGATACTACAAGACAAAACCAAGCAGGCAGATCAGATGGTCCTGCTTTCCATCACACTCCAAACTCCACTGACTTGGGAATACAAACAAACCTATTATATTGCAAAGACGACAGACAACCAGCTTCAATGGCAAACATCATGTTTTAGTCAAGTCCTTCCTTTCTGTAACTATTACTTTGCTCTGCACTGGTGTGACTGAATGTGAGTTATCAACACTAATTACAGCTGCCTTGCATAAGAAGCATTTTCTCTGTCATTGCCCACCCACTTCTCAGAGACTGCCTCTGTTGCTGTTCAGAGGAGTGACGGTACACTTGGTCACGTACCAGGAGACATCGCACTTGAACTAGAAATACCAGAAACACGCAAAAGTGCATTACTTCTAAAACTTACTGTCACTGATTAAAACCAAGAACACTGCTGTTTGTTTGCCCTCCCTGTAAATAAGGTGCTAGGATTTTCTAAGTTTGTGATAGAAAATGGAAGAACAAAACCTTTTATTTAAAAGATTTCAAATTCCATGGTGTCTGATCAAATTAAACAAGGCTCAGGAGCGTAATGTGGTCAGGCAAGGACAGGTTATACGGATTGTCTCTGGATATCCTACTGGCTGAGAACCACGTACTAGCTCATACATCTACAGGACTTCGTGGACGTGGAAATTTTCACATGGAAATGGTCATCACTGCACATTTCACTAACAAATTTTCTCTTCTTTTTAAATTCATGTCATCTTCCTTCTTTCATCATCCTCTTTGTTTCACCTGCCTTCCCCAGGTCAGCAAATGCATTTTGGCAGGTGGATTTAAATGCCATTTTGAGTTCGTCACAGATTGTACCCTCAGTCGCTGTGGCTGTAAACCGTGCTTTTCCACAGGCTGGCCTTAGTGTGAGCAGCATTTCTCCAGCCCTGCCCCAGTACTCCCAGGTATATTATGCAGCCTCACAGCGACAGAAGTCTATCCTTCAGGCAGACTGGCAGTGGAGCATGCTCTTAACTTTAACAACTATTGAAGAACATTTGAATACCAATGGCTTAGCAATACCACACTGAAATAATGCCAACCACGTCTCCTGGCCTTTTGTCTTTTGAAGGACAGCACTGAGGCACCAAAGTTAATGAGAAATTGCCCATCTTAGCTTGCAGCATTAACTACTTCATAATTATAAAAGCCAGTATATGAGTTTCGCATCAGCTAAGCCTGTTACTTTAAAAGAAATGTATCTGCACCTCTGCACTCAGTGTTGGGTAGCCTCAAGAAAGATCCACTCAGTACCAAAGGCCATCACATCTAGCCAGGACCCGGAGAACAAGATCATGCTCTCCTGTCAGGTTTTGTTTCAGGGCACAGCGCATGAGGAGTATTTACAAGATCATTGCCTTTAAGATCCCTTCCCAATCAACACTGTTAATGTTGTGTATCCCTGCTCAGGCACTAAAAAGATCATCACTGTAAACAGTGTCAGGATTCCATGTGACTTGTAACAGCAACAGAGGTTTCCCAGTCAAGAAGTCTCAGACAGTAACAATTAAGAGCCTGATTTGTCACGAGGCCAAACTCCCCCTCTATTGGACACTAGCTGAAAGAATTACTACCCTGCAGTTTATTGTGGCTTCCAGTAATGTTCCAGATGGCAGACAGCTGAGCAGCCTGTTGTATCAGTTTATACCAGGATCTACAATTAGACAAACTTTTTCTATCAGTGTAACTTCGAGGTCAGTTATACTTTGTGAGTACTGAACAAAAAGTTCTGTACAGCCAGAAGTTTGTTTCTGTATTACTTTCAAAGCTTGATAAACATCTCCCTTCTATTTGTGGAATGCAGAAAAATGCATGAGGCTTCTCTCAGATGCCATACCAAAATTATTACAAATACTCCCCTGTTTCAGATTTAAGCCTTCAGAAACAGAGCTGTGGGTTTTCAGAGATGCTCATTTCAAGGTTCTCGGCAAGCAGATCTGTCCTTCCAAAGTAGTTCATTCTCTGAGAAGCATTGCAATCTCTATGGTGAAAGAATTATCTACAGATATCTACAGACTAATATCAAGTTTCTCCTCATTTTAAATAGTAAAAGGTCCCCAAAAAGATCTCTGAGGTATGTAATTCCTCTGCTCATGGCATAGACTGTTTTAAATGGCTGCTTTTCCCATTCATTGCTTGCCTGAGCTCAACAGCCGAGGAGTGAAGTACTTGCCGTATATTGAGAACACAACATTTATCCAGTCCCTTTATGCTTAATCAGGCGCAGAGGTATCTGGGTTACCTGACCCAGCCACGACACAGATCTGCCTGCAGGTTTCCTTGGGGAAGATAGACACCCAAGTGGCTGTGAACTGTGAAACCTCTGTGGTACTAGAATACAAACCAGAAAAACCAATGACTTCAAGCAGAGAAAGATCAGCCAGACAAAATGGACACCACCAAAGGGGTTGTAGATGAGGTCTCCCATGCCCAGTGCAGTAAGGCTTCTTCTCATGAAGTGAACATTTCATAGCACAGCATTATGATATCCAACCTTTCCATCATGCAAGGAAGGAGGCCGCATGGCCAGAAATCAGAATTTGAGGTAAGAATGTGACTCTGCCATACACTCTGCTAAGCTCAGCAATGTACTGCTTCATCTAGAATAGAATTTAAAGACATTAGAAACAAAAAACTGCTCCCCTTTCCCAGATTCCTTTTAGTATAGAAGTATCTGCAAGTTTAGGAGGAGTACGTACATGAAAGGTCTCCAAAACAGGGGCCTCAATTTCACATGGCAAAAACGTGTCCAAGCACAGAAAAAACAGACTGGAGCAGGGAGGCTGCCTCTGCCTCAGCACTATCTCTACTACAGCTGAGATGCAGACATCTAGGACCCCATGGAGTGGGAAATGAGTGTCTGCAAGTATTCCATAAATAAAAGAAACCAGGTGCTTCAAGAATTTCTTCACAGGTTTCCCCCAAAGGCAATTGTCTATCTTGCCCAGAAAGCCTAAACTTTGCCTTTCAGAGCAGTGTATGGAAAGCGAGTATCACAAAGGAGTTTGATTTGTCCTCTTTGCACGTACACCATGCACTCAAGTGAAGGAAGAAGATGTCGCTAAAACCCTACAGTATTGAAACAGGTCCTATAGGATCAACTAAAAAGGACTTTTCTAATCACGTACCTCACTGAGCATCAGCACCTGGAAAAGAGGGAAAACTGCATGTGGCATTTTCTACAGCACAGGCAAACATAATATTAAAGCTTCCACAGGAGAACCGTATGTCAATATTGGTGTATAAAATAATGAGATTAAAAATAAACTTAGGTTCAGATTTGGAGAATGCTGGCATTGTACCTAGATCTCAGTAAACACTGGGAGCTGCAATAGTACCTGTCAAGCTCACAGAGACCGACTGTCCAGTTTGCATTTCACAAATGTCCTGTTCAACGTATTCATCAACGACTTGGATGAAGGGACAGAGTGTACCCTCAGCAAGTTTGCTGATGATACAAAGCTGGGGGGAGCGGCTGACTCACCGGAAGGCTGTGCTGCCATTCAGCGTGACCTGGACAAGCTGGAGAGTTGGGCGGAGAGGAATCTCATGAAGTTCAACAAGGGCAAGTGTAGGGTCTTGCACCTGGGGAGGAACAACCCCATGTGCCGGTACAGGCTGGGGGTTGACTTGCTGGAGAGCAGCTCTGCGGAGAAGGACCTGGGAGTGCTGGTGGACAACAGGCTCACCATGAGCCAGCAGTGTGCCCTTGCGGCCAGGAAGGCCAATGGCATCCTGGGGTGCATTAAGAAGAGTGTGGCCAGCAGGTCGAGGGAGGTGATCCTCCCCCTCTACTCTGCCCTGGTGAGGCCGCATCTGGAGTACTGTGTCCAGTTCTGGGCTCCCCAGTTCAAGAGAGACAGGGAACTACTGGAGAGAGTCCAGCGGAGGGCCACAAAGTTGATTAGGGGAGTGGAGCATCTGTCTTATGAGGAAAGGCTGAGAGAGCTGGGTCTGTTCAGCCTGGAAAAGAGAAGGCTGAGAGGAGATCTGATCAATGCTCACAAATATCTAAAGGGTGGATGTCAAGAGGACGGGGTCAGACTCTTCTCAGTGGTGCCCAGCGACAGGACAAGGGGCAATGGGCACAAACTGGAACACAGGAAGTTCCACCTGAACATGAGGAGGAACTTCTTTACTGTGAGGGTAACAGAGCACTGGAACAGGCTGCCCAGAAAGGTTGTGGAGTCTCCTTCTCTGGAGATATTCAAAACCCGCCTGGATGCATTCCTGTGCAACCTGCTCTAGGCTAACCTGCTTTAGCAGGGGGGTTGGACTAGGTGATCTCTAGAGGTCCCTTCCAACCCCTACCATTCTATGATTCTATGAAATCCCTTGTACTGGTGACTACAGCTCACTAGGGCCAATGTTCAGCTCCTACTGAAAGCAGTGGTATTTAAAGACGGAGGTTTGGCAGGATCTACAGTGATATAAATATAGAGAGTAATAGATATACATTTCTTATTTTAAAACATAAATTGTGCATCTTAGCAAAGCTATGAACCCTAGGGTTATAGGACAGACATGATGATTGTGATATTCACTAGAGAAGCAGTAAGGCTAAGGACAATATGACACCACAGTATGATGCGTTTCTGCAGTCCCACAAAACATCCTGGAAACAATTCCCACACTGACAATATAAGAGAAGGTTGGTTCAGTTGCTTATAGTCCAGAAACTCCTGCATTACTATAAATCCAGGAGTTGCTACCTGCTATGTCAGTTCAATAGTCTGAACCGAAACCCCGTATCAACTAGTTTACAATTGCATGGATTCCATCAGTTTCAAGACTGTTAATATATGGGGCTGGCTTCCAGGTGTGTTATATTGCCATGAAGACCTGTATCTGTTAAACGCCTTATATAGTTAATGAAATTACTCAGTACAGTATCACTACATCAAACAAAGGTGGCAGGAACAACCCTTCACGTGGAATCCACCTTTCTCTTGTCCCTTAATAAGAGTAAGCGACTAACGGATCAGGCCCAGGGAGTACAAGAGCTCATGCCAGTAACTGCTGCTGAGGAAGAGTTGTATTAATCCAATTTCTACCTACCTCTGTAGATAAAGATTATTGTTCCAGTTCTTCTTCAGTGGCTGCTGGACCCAGTGTGCCAAGTGATCATTAAACACCTCAGAGAGACAGACGGTATGGCAAGCTTGATGCAAATGACTGCCCTAGCAAAACAGTACTCTCCTCACCAGCTGTGCTTCATTGAGCTATCACAATAAACACGCTGCTCACTAGAAAGGCTCTCTGATGAGGCAGGCAGATTGTGGCTCCAACAGTCTTACCTAGAAGCTTTTAGAAAATCCTGTTCATTACTCATCAGGCACTTCACAGTTTTTGAAGTGAGTACTTCTTACAAAAAGTGTGAATCAGCAATACTGGGGATAGCTGAAAGACCTCCTGTGTTGGAAGAAGGCCCTTCTTTTATTTCTTTAAAATGAAAAAAGAGTCATGAGGTAATTTCTTGGGGGCTCTTTTTATCAGTGAACCTTGCACAATTTTAGGGAGATGTCCAACTGAAATGTATACGGTGTTAGGTATTGGATAACTTTACTTCAGGTGAGGCAAACGATCAGATTTGTTACTGTACAGTGGAATTTGCACCAAGTTTGCAGCACTCTAAAATGAGATGCACATTTTCCCATGTCCTAATTGCCACTTCTACCCCTGCCCTCTTTTGTTCTCATTAGTCCCTGGAATATATGGCTTCCTTCCAAAGCAGAATGCTCTCTCTGCTTCACTGCTCAACTCTGTGTACCAAGAAGAAAAAAACAATGTTCTGATTTAACCTCCCCTCTGGGACCCAAGACAATTTAAAGAACTCAAATTCGGTTGGACTTGGCCAGATTTCCGGCGTTACCTTGGCTTGTTATATGTTATGCCATAATGCTTCTATCTGTAACACAAACACAGGGTGAGTGTGAATCCACTGGTATTCACTGCCATTTGACATAACAGGATAAAAGAGATAGAGTAGTTTTTTTAAAAGACCTAACCATTGCTGGATGTGCTCCCAGGATTTCCTGGATATCTTTGCCTCTTTTTTTCATTGTACTTATGTACTTGGTTCTCCCATATGACTTCAAGTGTTGAAAAGCTGAGAAAATAATCTGGCCATGAAGCAATGGTAGTGCCACCCTCATAGCAGCTGCAATAAGACTGTAATATTGAAATATTAAGGGATAACTTTTTAACATTCAAATGCCAAAATGCTGCTCATAGAGGGAAACATCTAAGGTATGCTTGTGCTGGTACTTTGAGGAATGACAATTGTTCGGGGGTAAAACCTGAAGTTCTTCCTGGTTTTTTTTCATGAGGTAAAGACAGAAGAACTTCATTTTTCAGCCTGAGTGTCCCCATTATAGAAAAGCAGAGACAGAGAAACAAATATCGCTTTCACATTCTACAGTACAACAACTTATTTCAGGTTTTCCCAGGAAAAAAAGTTCAGCGTCAGAAGAGAAATGAAGAAAGAAAAAGAAAGAAAAAGAGAAAGAGGAAAAAAAAGGAAAAAAGAGAAAAGGAGAAAAGGGAGAGGGAAAGGTGGATAGCTACGTGATATTCTCCATGTTACAGTGTCAGAGACAGCAGTTAAACTCACAAATAATATGATATTCATATCAAGATTAATATCAAGATTGTCAAGATCAATACCAACATTAATGCACCTGACCATGATTGGCCGCTAGTGCAGGACCAGTTCTGATACCAGTGTGATCAAATGTACTTTTAGCTCCCACCTGAAGTCTAAGATACAAGTGCAGAATTTGTGCTGTCAACTTCATCTGCTATGGTGTAAAACAAGTATGGGGAATTAAGATAAAGCTGAAAGTTTGAAAGTGTTAACTTCCATAGATGTTGGATTTTTGAACAATTCCTTGTCTAGTACGTTCTCGTTAGAGCTCCCACAAGATGACGAGACACGTGAAATGTATCCTGTAATATTTCATTTGAAAGCTCTAGTGTCAGAAGTTTCACATAACTGAAATGTATGGGTTTATTCTTTTCATTTGAGAAAAAAATCTTAACTGCACCAAGCCAGCGGTTGGAGAGACGATACACATTTCCTGCAGTACAGCAAATCCAAGTGCATTCCTTTTATTCCCAATACAGCAGAAGCTGGATGCCAAAGGCAATCATCAGGCTTTGAAAAAGCTGATGACTGATGTGTACGTGAGGATTTGTGTCTCCGAAGCGATCAGAGACCAATACCTTTCCTTTCCATCTTCATGACAAACGACACCATTGTGCAATAGTGATGAGCCCAGGGAGCAAGGCTCACTGTTTCAACAAGCACACATGAGGAGCTTGTTAACTTCTTTGGCTGGGGCAAGACTACAAAGGCTTGGAGAACATCCCTATTTCCAGACTATTGAGAAGCCTAAGGTCAAGACTGTGTTTTGCAGAAAACTTTAGTGGATTCACTGGTAAGTGCCTGAATGCCTGCTGCTGCTGAGGAGGGCATGGTTCAGGAAGCGGAGAGAACTGGACCTTCACACTACGCGAGCTGAAGGAAGTTACCTTTGTCAAGCAGTCTTGAAAGCTCCACCAAACTAAGTATTGTGAGACAGCACTGAGCTTTAAGCTGTGACTGCTTGGGAAAAAAGCCCTTGAGAATCAAGAGTGTGAAAGCCTTCCCACTCCTATGAGTAACTGTGTAACAATTATTTCTTTCGTCTCCTATGAAAGAAAAAAAGCCTGGCACCACATTATAAAGATAGACAGAAAACATGTGCTGACTTGGCATCTAGTAGTGTCATACAAATTTTAAGCCACAACAATGCAAACACAGGAAAAATTTGGGTATTACTCAGCAATAACAGGGAACATTGCCAAATCAATTAGTGCCCTCATAATAATTAATCAGGACAGCTCACTGAGGTAAGCACGCCTTTTTTACAGAACCCTCTTATAATAAATCAACACGAGTTACCATACTGAATCCATAATGCTAACCAAATACAACATGAACTTTATAAATTATGCCATGCTATACATTTAGACACAGACATTTGTATAAATTTACTTAAATCAATGTATATACTTAAGAATTAGTTTACAGGAATATTAATTTTTTGGCACTGCACAGTTACTTCTCAATCTCCCTCAAAAGCATGGTATCTCAAGGTAAATCTCTGTCAAAAAAGGAAAAGGAAATACATTTTCCTTTTCAAAGGACACTTGATGAGACTCCTGGATTTTTTTTGTGTGAATTCCTTGTATTTCAGCCCTTTCAGGAAGAAGCCTGTGTCTCAGAATGCAGCTTCCTATTTTGATAGCATCACTGAACAATGAGCATGGAGTGCATTTATTACATCTTGGTTTCTTCTACTAGAATAGTGACTTACCCTTACTGCACGACACACGTTTTTTAAGGACCTTCAGACACAATATCAAGTTGTCATACAGAAACACGTTTCAAGAAATGTGAGATACAAAATCTGATCCACAAACGCGGAAGACTTGCAGTGCATCTGTCTGGCAAACAATATTACTCTAAAAAGTGCCTCTACATTCTTGCTGCCACTGCTTCAAATAAAGGCGCACTAGGCCATACTTTTTGCTGCAACAGATTACCACAGCTTCTCTAAAAGTCTGAATGTCTAAAGCTGGAGCGTGCCCTGCCCATGGCCTTTAAGCAGTTCTATCCACATTGCATATGCAAACCCACCCATTTCTCACAAAGACCACACAAATGCATGGAACCCACAAACTCTTTCCCCAAAGTTTCCTCCACCTCTAAATCATTCACGAAGGTAGCCCTCAATCATGGGAAGTGCCCTTCAGGAGTTTCAGCAGGCAATCTTCAGTCAAAAACTACAGAGCCTCTGAACCAGGGATTCATCATAGGAGGACTTGTGAGTCATGGAAGATTTTATGCTACAAGGGAAAATCCTACATAACTACCTCATGTTTACATGCGGAGGGTTGCCCCACAGTAATCTTGAACCTCATACAAGATTCACTGGGTGCGGTTTCTCAGCGAGCAGCACTATGTAATCAGCATTGGGAAATTAAGGGAGTCCCTCGCAAGGGAACTCCTCAGAGAAGGCAAGGAGGAAAGTGTTAAGGAGAGAAATCAGCAACTAGTGAAGATTGCTAGAAGATGAATAGCAGCAGCTCAAGAGCAACTAGAGAGAAAGGAAAACAACTTTTTACTCTTCAAATTGAGCTTTCTATATGAAGGACTATCTTTAGCCTATAACAAAAAGCAGTGATGAATAAGAGGAAACTGCTTAGACACAGACTCATCACTTGGCACCACGAAGAAGGTGACATACTCTGAGCTCACTGAAGGGCTGTCAGTATGCTGACACCCTTAGTGACCGCGCATGGGATCTTCCCACTCCCCATCAGTACAGAATGAGGCCTGCAGGGAACTACTCACTGTCCTGGAGAGGTGTACCCACAGACCACATGTACATCAATGCAACTCAACAAGTAAGGCTAACATTCATGCACGGTTTCATTTACTGTCATGGTTTAAAGCTGGGCTGGCTATTAAGCCTATGGCAGATGCTCTTTGTTAACCCTTTCATTCCCCAAAAGGAAAAGGGAAAGAGAAAAGGGAAAGAGGCTTATGGGTTGGAAAAGTTAAAACACGTTTAACATAACAGTAAGGTATAATAATAATAGGGAAAAAATATACAAATATATACAAAATTAATACAAAGCTCCCCTGATGATGATCACGTCACCCAGATGCTGCAGGGCAGCCCTGGGAAAGTCCCAGACTGGATTCAGCAGCAGATGGGAAGTGGATTCAGGAACGCATGGATCTGGATTGAAGGCAGAAGAATCAGACAGAGTCCTCCTTGGACACCGGCCATAGATGAAGAGAGCTTGACCTTCATGATCCCTCAGCTTTATACCGAGTATGACACGTACGGGATGCAATACTGCGTTTGGTGAGGTTTGGCTCACCTGTCCGGCCCGCTCCTCCCCACGCAGGGGTGCAGGTGGGACCCCATTCCCGCCCTTTCATTTCTGGCACATAAGAAAGTTAGCAGAGCCAAGACCTTGGTCTCCACAGGAATAACTATAAGCAAGAGCCTTTCTGCGTACTATTCCCACTGATGTTCCAGCGCTAACTATAAACATCGAGCCTTATCACTGCTAGAAGCAGACACTGTCTGAAAACCATGCAGTTAATTTCAGGGAGTGCAGCTGCTCAGAAGAGACTTAACTGAAATGTAAAGTCACTGAAAGAAAATTGGTTCTGTCCAAGCTCAAACCAGGACATTTACTCATGCTTAATACAAATACACATCCTCAAGAAACAGAAGAGTAATCTGCTTTATTTAAAATACCAGTTTCCATGGAAAGCTTATCTCCAAATGGGGTTTTTGCAAGTTCCCATGGCTAGTGAAAAGAAGGGTACTGTCTGCTCCACATTTAAGAGGACTACTCCATTTGTTACTCCTTTCTTTTGACCACCTTTGTGCTCAGAACTAGAAACTGAACAAAAGCAAAGCACGGCTGCCTGGTAGCTGGAAGCCATCCTTTAGTTTTCATCCTCCAGCCCCTGAGAGATGTTCAGCTCACTCTGAGGCACTGCTGTCGTGGTCTTAGTTTTGAGCTGAGGTGAAGGTATGGACGCAAAGCCATTTCTCTAGTTCTCTGGAAACCTCAAAAGCTTGAGATTATATGCCAATACAACAACAGCTTGTCAGTTCTGCAGTAAATCAACTCCCAACATGTTTATTTTTGCAAAGCTGCTGTTTGCACAACTTTGTGCAAAGCCAGGCTTCTAAAAGTTAGGTTTCCTTAGGTGACAGAATCACACTGTCAAGGGCTCAAAATTAATAGAAATACAGCTTTACTGGTCAAAAGGACAAAAAGCAATCCCAGCCTCAACTACGGTTTGTTTAAAAATAGTAATAATGAATCGCCCACAGTAATTTATTCAGGGAACAAAAACAAATTGTCAAGCCGGCTGAATTTGAAATATTTGATCAGTGTGGAGAGTATAAGATGAATGGTCGTAGCCAAAGTTGAGAAACAGAAATGCAAGATGAGTGCAGCAGGAAAGAAAACTGAATTCCTTTTGTTGTGCAATTGTTTGATCAGCTGCACCACCATTCCCAGCAGGGTACTATGGTGTTCAGAATGGGCCAGAGTCCCCTTTTCACCTGGGAAGCGGGACAAGGGATAAGATGAGCTGCCTCAACGGAGAAAGGCTTAAGGAGGTCGTGTGAAGGTCTCAAAAGGATATGCTGAATGATCAGAAGAGAGAATGGAAAATTCTCAGCGCAGAAGACTAAAGCTTAGGGGTGGGAGTGATCATCTTCTCACCAAGAACTACTCGTTCGTCCCAAGACTCTCCTCGGCTCCAATGGAAGCTTCCACTGGCACCTGACCCCTGCAGAGACGGGCTCTGGAAAGCACTGCAACAGCACAGGTTACAGAGGAAAAGTCGTTTAACCAGGAACAAGCAGCTCATACTTTAGAAAGCAGAAAACATAAAAAGAGACTGGGAGCAAACAGTAGTAAGAGAACAAGAACATTCGTGGTTTCCCATTATACCTCTCAAATCCTAATTCTGAACATTGGAATGTGTTACTCGTCTGGTACAAAAGACCAGGGAAAAAGGACAACACTCTTTCTTCTTAATGATCAAAAGTCAACCCCATTGATAGACATGTCCGGTCTTTTCCTCTTTAGATTTCTTCTATTTACTATGATTTGGGGGGTGGGGGGATTGCCCTTCGAAAATAATATTTGAGGATGTGGTGTACTTCAGAGTTTAATGCGTTAGCTTTTCCTTTGTTAAGAGATGGATTCAAAGCCCAAGTTCACCTTAAAAAAAGTAAGTGTGGGCATTTCATCCTGTTCACTAGTAGCCATCAAAAAAGCAACGCAGAACTGCACTGAAGCAGAAATTTCTGCCCAAACAGGTCCTAGAACTGGAAGAACAAGTGAGGGTGCTTTGAAAATGTTTTAGTCCTGAGCAGTACGTGGGCAGTCCAGCCAGCACCCGACTGTGACGTACACAGCACAGTCTGCTACTTTTAAGTGCTCTGCTTATGATTAAAAGCAAAATGTAGCATAATAAAGAAAACTGAATGAGGGAGAGGGAGAACTGAACTGCTTATGCTGCCACTTTGTGGCCTGAAACAGCATTTAGTGCTCAATGCATCTACCTAGTTTACACAGCCTCCAGACTCTCATAGTCCAGCCTGAGTCCTGACACTCTGTTCAGAGACAGCAGAGAAAGAAAGAATTGATAAGAAAAAGAAATGGAAACTCCATCACGTGTGAAGAGGCACAAAGCCAGAACCGTAATGCAAGCAGCAAATGCCAGCTCATCAAGTTCCCTAAGAATGTATTCAACATGGCAGTACCAGCAAACATTTAAGGACAGTTTTCCTTTTCAGCAAAATCATGCTACCGCAAGAATTATGATTTTTTTCTTGTTTTCCTCCTTTGCTGTGTTTCTTACACAGCACCAAGTATACTATGAGCAGTTCTGAAGAAAACACGTATTCAACTACAGCAGTAGTAAGACCAAAGTTACTTAACAGCACTGATGAAAGGCATTGACTGACACTGCAAAATATACAGAACTCAGCTTTATTAATCTTTCCATGCCCAGTGGGAGAGACCTCAAAGATTTCATTCAGATGACTGACTGCTAACAAGCAAAGCTCATGCAGTTTCCAAGAGCAGAAGCTGCACTAGGTACAGATCTTACTAATAACTACAGGCCATGGCTGATCTGTACAAACTGCTGCACTCTTACACCAGCCACACAGCAGAGAGCCCTAAACCAAGTTAAATTTACCACCTGGGGACATGACAGCTACAATTTTCCTTTCTGCCATCACCTTCCCTTTCCGCCAAGGCGAGCACCTGCAGTGCCGGGCGGTGGCTGCCGGGGCCCTTTGGAGCCGGCAGCCGCAGCAGGCAGAGCCCGGCTGCAATGCTCTCCCAGCTGGGAAATGGCTCTTTCATCTGCACGCCCTGATGGCTCTCGTAGCTGATTTTGACAAGCATAAGTTGAGAATCGGATTACTCTGACACAGTAAAATTGTACTTACTTGTCCTAGAACTGCGTAGTACAGAGAAAAAAAATCCCCCTCTCCCCATTTTAAAGCATCTACATTCATAACGTTTTCAAAACTCCTTAACTCTTTTGCCAGATGATCTGAAGGAAATTAGAGGAGCATGTACTGAGCACAGTTTCCAGAGAGACACGGCTGCCTGCTTTGGTACAGCTAGACAAAGGCATATCAGAAATATCACTCCCTTGTTTAACAATTTTGCAAGGGCTCCAGCCAAACAATTTAGACATAAGAGGTTCAGACTGCTTGGATAAGCAATTCCCAGCATTTGGATATACATTTGGAATTTATAGGACTGGAATCTAAATCCCTGGAGAACCTTTCAGGTCTAACATCATGCATGCCGTAGTTCCCTCCTACTTGAGCTCTACAGCAAAAGAGGAAAAGGAAGCCACATTTAATATGAAAAGGACTTGTACCTCTCATGCACAGCTCAGCCCAGGCCTGACCTATATACACCTGCCAGCCTCCTGTTATTTGAGTACCTCCAGTGAATCTGTTAGTCCTTCCTTTAAAAGCACTGTCTGTCCAGAAAGTTTGCCAAACTGATAAAGGCAGAATAAGCACGGTCTGGAGCATGAAGAGCAATACCAAAGAGTCCAATTCCATTTCTGCTGTTAAATTACTCAGGCTCATCAGGGGTTTAATGTTGCTGTCTCCTTGTTTTCCTCCAACACTGCACAGCTGAGTACACTGGTTCTTTGCTTGTCTGTCAGAGAGAAAGATGACTCTTGTTCTGGAGCCTCATCCATCATGCTGGAGATTAAAATTGGAATCCAAAGTGCAAAAAAACGGAGCAGCTGAACAAGAGTTCTGTTAGATCAGGCAGGTCTCTTGGGTGCAGCCAGTGAGTGTCCCTGCCTACCTGAGAACCCAGATGGGCCCAGGCCGCAGCCTCTACAGAAGCTACAGCACTGGATGACTCTTCCGCCTGACAAAGCATGCTGACGCATGGAAAACCTCAAAAGCCAGCCCTACCTCAGCCTACCCTGACTTGCTCCAGGTGAGCTTCAGCCTCCAGAGTGGAAAGCCTGTTTCCTTAGGCTATTAAGCGTAATTCAACCTGCTATTTTCTCCTTTTCCAGAGGAAAGAACAGGCTTTCTAAAACAAGTCCTCCACCCAAAGGGACAGAGCAAGTCCCCAGCATATGAGAAGATACTCAGAAGGAACAGGGTGCCTTCTGGCACATCAAACACTCAACTTTTTCTTTATCCTCCTCTCCCCACAGCTTCCTTTCAGCCTTGCAGCTGCTCAAGGCTCTCTGGACATAGCCTCACCAGTCCATCCGCAAATGCCCTTATTTTCTTTATCCCTGGCTTGCCTCATACTAGCCCATCTCAGGCTTCTTTGCTCCCCGTCAGCAGAGAGGCAAATTACTTTTCAGTCCATGCTCAGTTGCCTTTCCTAGAAACAAGAGTTTCCAGGCTACTATTCTCCCAGTTTTCTTCATACTGAGGAGGAGTGTCAGCTTTTCATCACACTTGGAAGCCCTAGAAGGCTCTTACAGAAAAAAGGGGCTCCTGGCCTGCAGGGAGATTAGGTACTTGAATTTGCTCTGTTGTATGTTTTGTTTCATCTATTTGGAGTTAGATTTTGTTAGTGTTGGAATAGTACCAATCGGCAGTACAAACACATATCCATTCACAGCTGCAGAAAAAACTAATGTGAAAGCCCTGGCCATAACAAGTCATTTTTGAGAAGCCCACACTAGATTCCAGAGGGCAAAGACAGAAGCATAGTTCTCCCACTACCTGGGCAGGTAGGATCTTCCTGAATGCAGAGGAAAGCTCACGCTATAAGTGTGGGATGAGATCAGCCCACTGGGGAAAGGGAATGATTGTCCCAAACGGCAAAATTCTCTCAGTTTGGGTGGCCAAGGAATCATAGAATGGTTTGAGTTGGAAGGGACGTTTAACAATACCCCTGCTGTGGGCAGGGACCCCTTCCACTAGACCAGGTTGCTCAAAGCTCCATCCGACCTGGCCTTGAACACTCCCGTGGAGGGGACGTCCACAACTTCTCTGGGCAACCTGTGCCAGTGTCTCACCACCATCACAGTAAAGACCCAAGTCACTAACCTCGTAGTATTTCATGTATTTGCTGACAAATCTACAAGCCTTACGAAACAGGACTAAAATACTCTCCAGTCCTGAAACAGTCAAAAAAGGTCCCTAGTCGGGCTCTTCACAGGGAATGTCTGAACCATGTGGTGTGACATCAGATTAGAAAGGTCTGAGCAGGCTACCGAACCTGCACTGTAACATGGAGACACTAACTCAGTTCCCAAGAAGTATATTAGCTCCAAGCTACACCACATTAGAGCTGCCTCCTAGCAGAGGTGATGAGCATGGACAGCTTCAGAAGCCAGCTTGCCCAGAACAGCTGCTGCACAGCTTTGCTTTCAGGGCAGAGGCATATCCTCAGAGTCACATTGCTCTCAAATCCCGACACATATTATTGCATTTTGGGGAACAGACAGATGCCAAAGGAAGGTAGGCAGCCAGACTTCCTCAGTCAGAGCTGACAGAGGGGTTGGGTATCTGTTTTTCTCCCCAAATACACCAGTCATTTTAATAAGAGAGAATAACTCTCCCTCTGAACTTTGGCTCATAGCAAGAGTAAAAAGATCAAGTTTTCTGACACATTAGAAGGCATAGGATAGGGCTTGGCAGGAGGGAAACAGCTTTGGACTGGATCTGTGCAAGTCACAAGTGGTTTGGCAGAATTTCTCTTGCTCAAACATTCAACTCCAGGTGAAGTGCACCAGGCATGAAGTTGAAATTCAACACGGGGTAATAATCCTCTAAAGCACAGTGGAAATCAAAATACAGCATGTAAAAACAAGCAAGATTATGCAACAGTACTCCAGAAAACACTTCCTCAATTTCCCTGATAGATTCAGTTCTTTCGTGCGTCTCCCAAGTAAGAGTCGTCCACATACTCCTTAGTTTCCAGACATTTATCAGCAGAAGGAATATCTTTCCCTATAATTAGAGAAAAATCCAAACCAAATGTGTTCATGGGCAAATGCAGCCTTGTTCTTTTCTTGCACTAGGTCCACTGTACCAGCTATGTGGCTGTGGGTGGCAGGAGTAAGTCATAAAGCAACAGAAACATTTCCTTGGGCATCCTGAGGGAGTTAGGAGCTCCAAGACAAACCACATGCTCAGTGCCTGTGGTTGCAGGGCTCCATCACAACCCAAGGAACAACTCTACAGCCAAAGGCAGCTCAGCACCACTTTTACCGCTCCAACTTTTTTTGTCAGTCATCATTCTTCTTGCACAGGTAATCAAAAGTTCAAACACAACTCTCAAGCCCTCTTCTCAGAAATGAGCTCTCAAGCACTTCTAAAACCACTGCTATGTCTTTCACAAGGAAGGCACTGTAACAGTACCTCTTCCTCTGGATTCAATCCAGAGCAGCTAAAGCCAATGCTTCCTGTCTCTCACTGTTCCCCTGGATCACCTCCAAACTATTCTCTTTTTTCCTTTTTCACAGCTTCTCTAAGCTCCAAGACCAAACCCAAAGTTTCAGGCTATTTCTCAAAAAAGGCCTATTGCTCTGTTTAAAATCAGCTGCTTAATCACGATCCTGGTGATAATGAGCTATTTGATTAACCATGTCTGGACAGCTGCCATGTGGGACACTGTTCCATCAGGATTTCAGGCAGGATTTCTGCCTATTGCATTGACTGGCAGAAATGGGCATGTCCATGAAGATTATCGGCTGGTGGCTCTGCTATGCAGAAATGGGACCCAGAAGTACAGCTATGTCACCGTATTATTATTGCACTCATCCAGCTATATCTGTTTTTACCATCTTTACCAAAGTAGAAAGATAGTATCTGCCTGTACTCTCTATTGCATTTTTAAAAGAATGAGCTAAACAAAAACACTTCGTAGGACTATATTTGTACTCCAATCTGTCCTTCCTCAAAAGGTCAGACACTTCTACAACCCTATGAACACTTCTGTGTTCCTGCATACATCTGTGATGTTGTTTCAGTGGCTGTCTGCTCCATTTCTAAGCAAGAACCATTACGTTTCAATAGTCGCTGTCTGTAGATGACTCCGATATACTTCTGCAACTTTAATATACCGATAAACCTCTGCAACTTTTATCACTCAAAGTGTCATGGGAGCAGCTCTTCAGAGCAGCATCAAGAATAACTCCTCATCCAATATTTACTACTAGGCCAGTACTGAAATTGCTAAATTTTGTTGTGACCAATCAATTCACCACTAGCTAAAACCCAATTACAGTCAGTCATGGGCCCACTCTTTCACCCTCACCCCTCTCCACCCACCCCCCCNCTTTTATCACTCAAAGTGTCATGGGAGCAGCTCTTCAGAGCAGCATCAAGAATAACTCCTCATCCAATATTTACTACTAGGCCAGTACTGAAATTGCTAAATTTTGTTGTGACCAATCAATTCACCACTAGCTAAAACCCAATTACAGTCAGTCATGGGCCCACTCTTTCACCCTCACCCCTCTCCCCCCACCCCCCCACCGCCCCCCCCACTGCACAAACCACCCCGAACAGACACATGGAGCTGTCTGCAACTGCGGGGGCCACACTGAGAACACCTTGCAGTGAAGCTCCTGTATCCTGTGCTAAAAGACCTCCACAATATACCTGACAAGAAGAATAGATCAGGATGACTGTAAAAGCATAAAATTAACAATTCTACCCAAAGGACACAGCCAGCTGATACACTCACAAATGGGATACCAGTTCCCACTGAAGGTTTCCCTCTGGCAGCCAGGCTGCTACTGTCTTGGTTTTTACTGTAAAATCCAAATGGTTCAAGGAATAACCAAAAAATGAAAATCCAAACATCACATTATTCCACTGTTGTCTTCAACTGTAAAGGGAAGAGGGATTTCAGATATAAGTCTTGCCAGTGCTTCCTGTTAGTTAGCTTACATTTCTGGTACCACACTTTGTAGGAAAGTTAGTTCATATCCATAGGGGTGGGTGCCAATATCTGTGCACCATTCTTCCATGTTACGAGTCAGACCACACTGGTTCAGACTCAGCTTTATGGTAACATGGCTGTGAAGATTCTCAGATGAAAACGGGTCACAGTCTTCCAGGTCAGAGATCCANTGTAGGAAAGTTAGTCCATATCCATAGGGGTGGGTGCCAATATCTGTGCACCATTCTTCCATGTTACGAGTCAGACCACACTGGTTCAGACTCAGCTTTATGGTAACATGGCTGTGAAGATTCTCAGATGAAAACGGGTCACAGTCTTCCAGGTCAGAGATCCAGAAAACTGAGCACAAGGTTGTTCTGTACAACTCTGACATGCAAATTGGCACATCAGACTCCAGCACATGTGCACAGTGTCCTCTAAGGACCTGTCACTGGGTTATTTGGATTAGGAGCCATCAATTTAATACACTGTTCTTGGAAGAAGTAACCAAGGCTCAGAAAGCCAGAGGAGGAACCCAACACATTTTTCAAGAGAATAAAAGGCACTGACAGCACATTGGAGCTTCTCACTTCGGGCAATGATGTAGACACAACCCAAATATAACTATTGCATTTCAAGTAAAACCCTTTAGCAGCCCTGCTATGTTTTAAGCCACAGGTTCTTCACATAGATGAAATGCTTTACTGGCATCTCCTGCAGGGATACGCTTAATAACAAGCAGCATGCAAAAGCTGCCTTTGATATAGATCTGTGTTTGGCTATGCAGAGAGAAGGAAGATCCAAAAACCAGGCACCTGAAGAGCATGATCTGCTATTGAAACACCCAGTTTATGCAACATCTGTAGTCAGAGCCTTCTTCATATTGTCCAGAGGCAAGAAGTAGATTCAGTGCCCCGTGCTGCTCAAAACATGAGAGGCTGATTCACATTTGTACTATTTAGAATCATTTCAGTAATCACCAAGAATCAAAACTGGCACAGTGGTTTCTATCCATGCCTGAAAAAGCTGGATGAAGTATCAAGGCCTGTGCCATGATTCAGCAAGAACAGAGAGGGCAGACTCACTCCAAAGTCTCCACTGGCTGGAGTACTGGCAGAGGTAGAGGAGCTCTCTGTAAAGGCATTCCCAATATCTTTTCTCCCTTTGGAGTTGCCAAGGAGACTGAGCTGTTCGAGGATGGTGAACTCATTCAGTTCATGTCTGCAAGCACAAATTGAAAATCCCAAAGGGGCAAAGTACCAACATCACAGTTTACTTTCTCTATCAGAGTGACTTCTGCCTCAGGGAAAGACAGACACCAACGAAGCTGGTAACAAAGCGGTACAACACACACACATAACCCGGCACAGGAAAACACACCGTTCTATCTAATTTTAAGCAGTTAAGTGCAATTATCAAATTCTTCCCGTAGACTAGTACAATTTTGAATTTTTACTTTCTAGGACCTAGGGACTTGTTCTCCAAGAGCATGGTAAAAATAACTCCCCTGGCATCAGCTTCAATTTACAATGTACACGTTGTACAATGTGTCAGTTGTATGACAAGCCCTAAACATTTAGGAATAATTTTAAAATAATGTTGTATCTCTGTATCAAACACTGAGAGTGACTAAGAGCAAGATCTGAAAAGGTTCACTTATTTCCAAGGCTGAATTCTTGCTTCAGTGGGGTTTAATAGTATCCTGCTTGCAAGAATAAAGCCTTGTGTTCTGTTCCCCTTGCTTTGGGGGCAAAAAAGGTCCCTATTGATTCAGAAGTAAAAGTCTTATTTCTTCTTTCTTGAAAGCCTCATTTATGAGATAGACTGGAATAGGATGAATACTGTTCTCAGAGAGCAAAGGTTATTCTACTTCCACAAGTAAAGGTTTCTTTCAGAAAAAAACAGAGGCACAGAAAAATTTTGTTGTCTGTGTCAAACTTTTCCGCAGATATTACCTGCGAAAACTGGCAAACATCTTGTCATTTTAAAGATGATAAATACATATTTAAATGTCAATAAAAACACTGCTTGGATTCATAAGAAGAGGATTTTGTCCGAGGACCTTTTGCTCAATAGCCCCTGCTCCACATCCCCATCCTCTCTGCTCCCAGGCCTTAGTTTCTCCCTGTGCCCAGGAACACCTGTGCCTCCGCCTCACAGCCCTCCCTGTCCTCGGGGAGGAGGGTGTCACCTGAGGATTCGGGTTACCTCAGGACTTGTTTTCAAGCACAAGTTATTCTGAAAGGTGAGACAGTATTTGAGGTGCCAGACGTATGCATGGCAGTAATTCACACTGATGATGAATGTTCAGCGGTTTTTGTACTTTTTTTTAACTTTCTATTGTGTCATGGTTAATACCACAGTTTTTGATGTTTAAACAATTTCTAGACTGTTCATAAATTCAAGCTGAGAACAAACTGGACGTAGAAATGAAGCCTATTAACCCCCAACTGCTGAAAACTGTCTCTTTTGAAAATCATATGCAAATTACCTAAATACGTCAGCAGGAGAAGTCGTTTGTTCTTAACACACATTGGGCCAAGTTTCATACCAGCATATTCACCTCTCCAGAAGCTGACTTGTGCCTACAAATGCTTTATTTCCTTCAATCTAGCATTAGCCCCTCGTGCCCAAATCTGTGACTTTACTCTTGCTTGAGAAACTAATCTGATTGAAAAAAGACCCCTGTGAAAAGAAACAGGACACATTCCTTTTCAACAGGCTAGAAATTCTTAGAAGTCTATCTCCCATCATAAGAAACGGCACAATAAGCATCCTTACTCATCTAAAATATGATGAAAAGTCTCTTTTCCAAATTATCTGCCACTGAACTTCTAACCCTGTAAAATTTTCTGTACAAAATATTGGGGATGATCTCTACAGCCCAGCAGTGGAAGTAATCGTGTCAACAAAAACATTTTCTGCGTGTGTTTCTCACTTTGGAATTCAGCTGCATTTACGTTAATCTCTATATTTGCACAGAGATCCCAGCTCACGTGGCTCTTTGCATGAAGCAGCAGTGTCATTTCCTTTCAAACACATGGAAAGTCTGCTCTTTTTTGCACAAAAACAAATAGGCTTCAATTCAGGCAACTATCACCCACGTGTGTTTGAAACGTACGGCAGATGTTGCCCAAGTACAGCTGATCACAGAAGCCCGTAAGAGTAAAGGAGCTTTCATGTCTGTCTTCCCTTTTCCCATGCATAGAAAATAACAGCATTGTTAGCAACTTCACAGTTGAGAAAAGTTTCAGGATGAACTCAAATACCGGTTTCTTAGTACAGAAAGTAATCTGGCAGGCAAAATCCAGCTTGTTTTGGAAGTTCCAGTGATAGCTCTTAAGAGTTATGTTATATAAAAATTATGTTAAGAAAAGATAAAAATTATGTTATATTGCGTTATGATAGCTCTTATATTATTAGCAACATAGCATCATGCATTTCACTTAAATACCTTTCTTTTAACGCAATTTAGCTGTCTGTAGACCTAGGTTGTTCTTCAGCTAATTTTAAAGTTAGCAAAAGTTAAGGAGTGTGGTTTCCTCCTACATCCTTCAAATCAGAAGTGGCTGGGGAAGTCTCACCTACTAAGGACAGTTAAGCAAACGAGCAAGTGGACAAATGTAAGAACTGGGAAAATAAAAGCTATCAAAAAGATTTCACCGCTAACAGTCTTCCAGGTCTGGCTACAAATAAGAACAGATTGCCTGTGGCATCTCTTTGACAAGACTCAGTCTCCAAAAGCAGATCAAGAGATTACCTACATCACAAAACAAAATGTACTCGAGTCTTATGCTTCATACTATAAGTTAATCTCTATTAATTATTTGTCATGGAAACTCTTGGCTATGAATGGTACACCAAGATCACGTACATATTGCTTTCAGTAAATGCCTTCAGCAGGATTTGGATAAACAAACAGTAAGCACGGCAAAAACTGGCCTATTTCAGAAGTCTTGCAGAGAGATAAACGCCACAGGGGTTCAATAAAAAAAGAATTCATGAGGAAAAGTTTAAGATATTGCAAATAACAATTATTCCAGTTCTTTCAGGCTTTCTGGCAAAGACCTGTGGCTGATGGTGGCTGAATGACGAACAACTCAAAATATCAAACCAGCAATAGCAAGTATGAAACAGCACTCGAAAAACAGGGCGTGAAGGCCCATGCTCTTACCGCCTGCTGGATGATGCATTTACCAGAGAGAGGCCAGGTGTGATGGTAGAAGGCCAAGGATCTTAGCAAGAGTCTTAAATTATTTCTTCACAGAAAATAAGACTTCCGGGAGTACATTACTCAAGCTGACTTTGGCTTCTTTGCCTCTTTTCAGAACTGTCTGTGTAGAGCATACTTTTCCAGGAGTTTAAACCTCACACCCAAGAGAAAAAAAGATACGCAAGATTGATCTCCCCCAGCACTGAGACAAAACAGCCCTCATCAGCAGAATAAAGCCGAACAAAATGAGCAACAGCACAGAGACCGCAGTATTCAGCTGAACCTGCCGAGCAGGCAGAATGCAATGGGCAGAGCTGAACTCTCCCCAGCAAGATAAAAAAAAGCTGAAGAAGCAGATCAACTTATTTCTACGTGGGGCTGGTTGGTCTATTTTCTGTGCATTTGGGGGGCAAGCAAGGGAAGGAGGAGAAGAGGGAGAGGCACAAAATTTTTTAGGTTTCTGGTTGTTTCTTTTAGCACGAAATCAGCTGTAATATCCTAGGAGTAAATTCAGAAACAAAAAAAAACCCCTGCGGAGTACATATGACCATAATTGCACACCTCTGCTATAACAGTCCTCTGTTCTGGTACTGCAACACCACACCTCTGGCTTTCCCACTTACAGATATAATTTGTAGTTTGAGCTTTCTTTTGTTGAAATGCTGGATTACAGCAATGCAGGATGTACATTATGTATATGATGTATATACATATATTATTACATGTATATTGTTACAGCAGTGCAGAATGGCTAGCTTTGGTATGAATTTTTAAAGGGAATTTTACAGGGGATTTCTATTTTCGTTCAGGAAGCACATGACATCAGCTGTAGGATTATTAAATGTTTTAGATAATGACTTCATTTTGTAAATAAATGAAGGGCAATCAAATAGTTTGATTCTTCTCAAAATGGTCAAAATCAGAATAAGGTAGCACTTACATGTCTCCTCAAATAAATCAGCTAGCTGTTCCCAAATAAAGTAAATAAACCAAAATAAAATAATATCCCTGCAGGGGTGTGACTTGGGAGATATTAATTTAAAAATACAGACCAACTTTTGTTGCAACGGTTGCAGACGTGAGCCAATACAGGAGTTGGCAGCAGAGTGAGAGCTCAGGCAAGGCAGCAGTAGCTCCACGCAAGCTCACGGTTCGCTTATTTACCCAGACACTGAAACAGATTTTGCTGTGACATCAGTCCCCGTGTTGTCTCATCTTACTTCACTGTCAGCAAGCAAGCCAGCTGAGGTGTTACTGCATGATCTGCAACTTCTGAATAGACATTCCCTCTGAAGAAATAATTGTCTTCATTGTAATTGGTGACAAATATTTAAAGACATCTGTTCCAAAAAAGTCTCCTGAAGCTGGAATGAATCTTTTTACCATGGGATGTTATGTAAAGATTCAACTGCCACGGCATTATGGCACTTGTTTAACTGAAATCTAGAATAAACAAAAATGTATTAGCATTGCTAGGGAGAGTTCACATGGTTGTGCATGGAGCTGCATGAACTTACAGACAACCTTCATGCACACTTACGGGAACAGCAATCACCTACCAGCACGCACTACAGACAAACTTTGTGTGATAAAAAAACGTTATAATTAACAGAGATACGGTATCTGATACCAGCTGAAATCCTGTAGTAACCATGAGTACTCAAGAATAACTTTGTGCCTGATGAAAGAGCAGTATAAAAGATAACCTGTCTTACCCATTTGGTCATGATTATTTCAGCCTGATGACGATTTCAAGTGTATTCCAGTTCTTTTCACTGCTTGAAAGTTACCTGCACGCTAAATGTCTGTGTTATACCTAACTAGCCAGGAACAATCAATCTAGAAAACAAGCTCTGAGATAAATCTACAGAAGCGAGAGTGTCAATTAAGACAGAGAGCTCACATTTATTATACAGTGTTAAGACTGACTTTCAAAAGATACGATTTCCCTTACACTTGATTCGAACTATTCCAATCATGATTTGCCTTTCCATCATTTTTACAATTTCTATTACAGAGGTCCCTAAGACCTTCAACTCACGGAACTTAATCCCCATGAAAAATATACAAAGAATATCCCAAATACCATTTAATNGACTGACTTTCAAAAGATAAGATTTCCCTTACACTTGATTCGAACTATTCCAATCATGATTTGCCTTTCCATCATTTTTACAATTTCTATTACAGAGGTCCCTAAGACCTTCAACTCACGGAACTTAATCCCCATGAAAAATATACAAAGAATATCCCAAATACCATTTAATGACATATACTTGCCATTTAAATTTCAAAGTAAAAACTGGAATATACATAAGCTAGAATGTGAGCTAGCAGACAAGAATTCACTCCTCATGTAAACTGCAGAAGCTTATCTCCATTCATAGGGGGACACTGTGAACGGAAAGCCTGTTTTCCCTTCCCAGAACTGCAGAAATACCAATTTTTAACCCAATCTCAACTTGCTAATTTTTGAATGTTAATCTCAAAATGCATCAAATTGTTGTTGCTGTTGTTGCTTTTCGAAGGATGTTTACTACAACTCGGGTTTGTTCATACAACTGGTTATTTTCTTCTTAAATTATTATACTTGATCTCTTTAATAAGCACAGGAAATACACAGGGCTTGATGTTCCCCTGCTGCAAAAAAATTTGTTGAAGGTGCACTTAAAACTGGAAAGGTCAGATTGTAAGCTCGATCAGAAAGTTGTTTATTGAAAATGTTAAATCTCAGCCAGCGGAGAGAGCCAGGCTCTGCAAGCAAGGCTTATCTGAGGCCTTCCGTGACCACAATTTTGGTTTTAAAAGGAAAATTTTTAAGTCCTAGAGAAGCAAAGATGCTTATGAGACCCCACTGAAGAGGAGAAGCACTTGTCTTGTTTTTTTTTTCAGAAAGGTCACACATATGACCAGCTAGCATTTCACTCAAATGTAAACGCTGTCCTCAACTTGCCACTTGCGGGCACTGAGTGAATGTCTGTGGCAAGCCTACCATGGGAGATTTCCAAGAGTAGCAGCTTGCTCATTAGCCCCCACCTATTTAGCATCATTGTAGAAAATTGGCTCAACAGAGGGGGTTTGGGACAGAGAAGTGTTATCATCAGAAGGAGGAGGAGGAGGAGTCATCCATTTCTGGAGCCAGAGTTGCCTCAATTTCCTCCTTTAATCTTGGTATAAGACCTGTGCTCTGAAGAGCACACCAGTATTTCACCTTTATTTTTGTGTGTAATCTGAAAGATGCTGTTTCAGCTGTGAAGCATTTCAGCTAATTGTTTAAAATACCTCCATGGGCTCCAGCCCCAGATGATTGAGGTAGTTGGAACAAAGCTGTCCTATTCAAGGAGTGCTTGCATGTTGCAAGGAACTGTTTGTTATTTTGATTTTCTTCTTGCATTTTCCATAAAACCACAAAAACATTGTCATTGACAATTAATCTGATGCAAATTCTTGCCTTGTCTCCTGGGATTTTTATTCAGGCAATAATTCTTGTGGGGTCAAAAGCTGAACCTAAGGCTATGTATAGGTCCTGGTAATTTTTAACTTTGTGGTGTGGTTTAATCATACAGATGTTCATTCTTTATTTATAGGTTGTGTACAGGGTGAAATCCTTTTCTTAAGGAACATTGTTTAAGTACTACTAGACTGCAATCATGTTAATTGAAACTCTGCTTATCTAAGTAATTATATACTCATCTGTATGACCTCAATAATGTTACTGAAAGTTTCTCAGCAGCAAGCCCTCTTCTAGCTGTGCAGGATTCCGTTTCTGAAGGCAAAAGAAAATTGCGACTCCCAAGCAGCTTGAATTCTTTGGACCATAGCCAACAACGTCATAATTCTGGTGATTTGGGAAACTGTTGACCAATGGCCACTTTGCAGGAAAACTTGACCTCGACATAATATGAGCTTTGATTACACAAAAGCTGAGCAAGACCTTCAGGACTCTTCCCACACTCTTACTGGTAAGCAAGCCACTCTTTACCCTTGGATGTCACTTTTCACATGTATTCTCTTAATGGGCCAAATATCCTTTTCTAAAATGTAAGATACTGCTTTTATTGGAACACCTTGAGCCTACAAACAATTTATGTTTTCACTTACTGAGATGCAATTTGTAAAATATCCTAGTGGCCAAGAAGTCAAAGTGATTCCATCAAATGTAATCTCACTTAGTACCTCCTCTCAAGTAAAGGTCTGAGCAAATAGATATATTTGTTAATTCCTGTCAATGGATGCATTATAATTGTACTCATTGTTGCACTTGTATTTTAGTGGACATCCTCTGCAATGTAAGTCACGGATCAGTCTGTCCTGCCTTAAAAGTGACAGGCGTTACTACATACTGAAATCAGTATTAGTAACAAATGTTAATGATTTGGATGTGGAATTTGCTTCCACCCTTCTAGACTGATAATAGCACTCTTGTATTGAAGAAGACAACTCCCGCAACAGTATTTCAGATGGGGAGAGTGTGTGTCTGTATGTGTGTGTGCGCATGCGTCTATCACTCCTTTTAATTTACCTGCATACAGGCAGGTTAATCAGGAATTACCTGGCTGCAATTAATTCCAGTTCCCATTACTGTCAAATACTCATTAAAGCTTCAGAGACTCTGTCTTTTAATTATTCAGATACTTTGCATACTAAGCAGTTCTACCTTTCCCTTTATATCTCCTTAAGCCTCTTCCAGGCAAAATGCATTCCCTCCTTAAAAACAGCGAGAGTTCATTTGACACTTAGTTTCCTTACTAGTGTACCTTCACCAACACAATAGCTATCAATGATCCAAGCCTCATTCCATTTTTTAGTTAATAGTGTTTTCAGGCTAATTCTTTAATCTTCTGATATGTGAACTAGCTTAATCTCACCAATGTATTTGCTTTCGATACAGAAATGGGTAGCTCCCATACTCTAATCTGGTATCATGTTCTTTCGCATATGGCAGCATTTTTTTCTCCATGAAGACTGCCCACTGCCCAGGATTTTTGGTTTAAGAAGGTACAAGATAACTGTCTGGGATAAAAAATTCCCAGTCCTGATGATTTGCCATACACTCTGGAGCTTAATTCAGTACTGGGAAACAACTTAATGGTTTTTACATGGATTCCATTGCAGGAATAAAATATATGAATTTCCATTCTTCCTTAGTATCAAGGCTATTATTAGAAAATTTAACTCTCGCCATTGTACTCCCTGTCTTAGTGGAAAACACACTTCAACACAAGCATTTTACTTTCTGTGGACAAAACTAAGAGTTCGACGTTACCTCAGTTGAAAAGTATTCATCTACAGCTACTTCAGTTCCCCTGAAAGCAAGACCTCCACAGAAGCATTTTATGTGTGAATTTATGCTCCTCAGAGCATGTTTTTAAAGCCATTTAAAAATGTAAGTAAATTTTTTTGTATTTTTGCAAGAACAAACATTCACAGCATTAACTACAATAACCATTCTACACATTTGTATAACCCAGGGGTTCTTACAACCATATGTGCAATCATACAAATTTGTCGTTTTGCATATTAAACGAGACATTAGCAGCCCTCTTTAAGTTTTTAATGAAGAGGTGTGTATTCTGGTATTACTTGCAGAGTTGTTACTCAGGTAGCATGAGTTACTGTAGATGTTACTATAAGATCTAAGCCAACATTGTAGGATTGTCATTTTAACTCTGACTCAATACTGGCTTGGTTTAATTTGTGCTACAAGAAGTTCATTAGTTAAACACTGACAGTCTTCTTCAGCCAGTTTGGCAAGAAAGCAGTTCCCACCCAAGACTGAAATGTTCTGTTTGACTGTTCTTTGTACTTTTTGTTGCTATTTAGAAAGCTGCAGCATCAGTGCACAGAAGTCCCACTGTACAGGATGACCTTGATATCTAAAGATTGAAACCCGAGATTCCACACACTCACAGGGTGCCAAAGGTCAAAGCACTGTTAAGATACCTGCATTGTATCTGCTTGCCTGACAGTTGAGCATAAAATTATCACATTAGTACACCACACTGTCTAGGATTAGATGATGAAAACTGATTAACACATTTTTAAAACAGCTGCATGTTACAGTCATTCCTTAGTTTTAGGCAAAGCCTGAAATATCCACAGTCATTATTCAGCCAAATATGGTTCGTTCAAGAACACGGCCCCACGCAACTGCAATGTTACAGCTGCATGCAACAGAACCAATGCTTCTGCAGACGACACGGTACATTTTCAATGAGACAACATCCTGAGTTTTCCAAGGGAAGGTCCACTCGGCAGAGTCCCTGCCTCTATGTAAATGTCTGGCACCGGTCCAGCTGAAATCAGAACTTTGTTTAGAAATCTCTGCTATAGTTTCGCTAACAGGGAAAAAGCAGCTGACCCTCAGAGCAGAGTAACCAGACATTATTTCAGCACTCATTTCGCAGGTATCTTATAGGTGCCAAGACTGAGACTAACAAAGCTTAGCCCAGCTAAAAGACTGATGGTCATAAAAAAGGAACTAAACGACAAAGTTTATGGGGGAACTTAACCTTTCAGGATAGGTGAATATGTAGCAAAACAGATGCAAGACCTAAAACTACTACAAACGGAGTGTTTGACTTCTTAAATCAGAATAAAAATCCTTCAGAGAAAGACATATATTGTGAACAAACTCTTCAGTCTCATTCATGTAAACGCAAGCTTGGCATATCATTGAAAGAGAAAACCAGCAAAGTCAGGTTCAGATGCAAAGTCTAAGCTGGACAGGCTGCAAGAACTAACCAAGCAGATGACAGATTTCTGAGCAGAATTAAACGAAAGCTGTGGCCAATGAGAGAGAAAAACGTACGACACTTGGAACACTGAACCTAATATGAATTTAGGATTTTCTACAGCTGTGCAATTCTCTTTGCTATGACAGCAGCAGCAGGGTTCCCAAAAGCTCTGCCTGCAACTGGTGACTGCAGCAATCACTGCTCAGGCTACACTGGCCTTTTACAGTGGGCAGGAGTTGTTTAGCTGGTATTAGTGGCCTGGAGCTTTGGTTCAGAGAGAACAATAGGCGTACTATTTTAGAGGCATTAAAGGTATTAGTGGCAAATCTGTATCGTGCGTTGTTTACTGCTGTACAAGTGGTATTAGACAGGAATTGACAATGACTGCAACAGGCTGCTTGTTTTGAAATGCTCCATGCCGTAAGTGAAAACATGATTCTTATCGCGGCCATAACTATGAAAGACAGTAATATCAATCAGCAATTTCTGGTTTTGAAATCGAAGAGAACAATAATACACTTTCATAAACTTCACTGTTGCACTTTTCAAAAACTGACTAATTATGGCTCATCTCAGGCATTTATATGATTTTCCACGTAACAAGGAGTTACATTTTGGGTTCTGCACGTTATCTGTGAAAATCAAATATTTTCACACCAAGTGAACAGCTGTGTAGGATATTTTAATTAGAGAATTATTTAAATTTGTGAGAAAAACCAGTAACTCAAACCAATGCAGCTGTGTATCTATTAACAACCTCAATATTTCACAGAATCTTTCCATTTCTCTCAGCAGAACCAAAGATAAACATATTAAGGCTTTAAATGGATTCTTACAGGAGATAAAAAGTCTTGATTGGCCAAGATACGACAGGATACCTCGATGGAACATCTTCACAAGATTCGATGTGCGCGCAATTTTGTGTCTACTTTGAACAGGCAGTGAAAGGAACCGTGATACGTCACACAGTTATGCATCGCCAGCTCAGAGTTCCCTCCTACAAAAGCCTTCCAGCCAGAAACCAATGGGGGCAGGTGGGGGTCCAGAGCTCTTCCCTACCGACCCTGCCCCATGGTCCTGCACCCAGGTCTAGTTCCCTCCTAGAGATGTCGGGACAAGTCTGTGCTATTCCTTCTTCCTCCTGCTCTTCCCATCAGCAGTGGCAGGTGATGCAACTTCCAGAGGAGGACAAGAGGCACCGCAGTAACCCTCCCATTTATCCCAAAGCTGAGGGTGGGTTTATTAGCTGCTCGGCCCAGGCTGCTTTTCCTTTTCAGTCAGGTGAGGGTGATACTTTTAAAGTCCCCAGCCATGGCTATGGGGATCTTAAGAGCTACAATCCTATTGAGAAACATGGCTAAGACCTCAGACTGCATTTCAAGCTATTTGGGTCATTCTAGCATGACCCAAATCACAAGAATGTCAGACTGTAGCATGGCACGCAAGACCTGTAAAATACAGCCCTAGATATACTGTGTTTTGGCCGGCTTTCAATTAAGAGCTTTCTATTTCAAGAAAACTTCATGGAAAACAATGAAGAAACTGTAACTAATACAATCTTAAATTTACCGCAATTTCAGACAATGTCTGACTGACTTAGCCTACTGTTAGATTTAAGTCAATGAATGCAAAATGAAACCCGTAGACATAAACTGACCCTTGCCAATCTCTCAAACTGAAACCAACAGAGATGGCACAAGGCTGTTAAAAACTAAAATGATCATCTTTAGAATGGATCCAATGATCACCATAATACACACAACAGCTACTCAGTCCTGGTTTTCTCAAACACTAGTGTCTTAACACTGTTTTAGTTGTCTGATCCTTATGTAAAAAACATACTCTTAAGTGCTGAGCAGGATATACTCTCCCACCTTACAGTAAGATATTTACATACAATTTAGTAGCATGTTTTACACTAAAATTTTTCAAAGTCAAAGCCTGTCACATGGCAAAACAGCAATGCAAGTATGATGAGTCAACAGCCATATCCCAGTAACGGAGAAAAACCTTCCTATTTTATTTTTCCTGTCCATCGTTTTTACCTCCCAAAGAATGCAGTGTTTAGAGTAACAAAGTAATTCAGAAAAATCTAAGTAGATATTTTCAACCCAAACGTAGGCAATTTTTAAGACCAGCTCCACAGAATCTGCCTAAGGAAGGCTGTCAAAAATGAGTCCCATCTTCTACTTAGAAGTGCTGCAGGTTTTCTATGAACCATTGGGTGGTAGCAGGTGCTAATAGTAGCTACGTGTTTTAGGACCAAAGTTAAACCTTTTCTCACATTTGTTTCAAACAGCAGTTGGTCTCCACAGAGCAAGTCTGGGTTGAGGTTTACTGCTGACTTTACACTATAGCGGCAATCCTGCAGCATATTTTACCAAGAAGTAGTGTGGCATGAAAATGTATAAATGACAACATAATGGGAATCTGGAATTCAGCAGGTTACAGTTATTCTATTCCTTGTTTTCCTTCTAAATTAGCATAATTCTCTCTTGTGTTTCAAATTCTAACATTTTAGATCACGGAATAATCCAATATTTGCTAATCTGATTAAACTTTCATTTTCTTTGACCCACACTTCTCCAAATCATCTATGCATTTCGCAGTGCACGCTTCTAACGAAACCAGCAGCACACGCTCCAGCTGCAACACTACTGTGCCGTAATTCTGAGCAGGGTGAAAGCCACAGCTGGGACTCAGATCTTAAACAGCTATTTCAGTCCAACAGCAGACAGTAGCAAGACCTCATTCATAAAACTGTAGAATTTATTAGATTCACAGAAAACGAAACAGTTCCCAGAGAGTTACATACCCTTCACTGAAGATTAGCAATATCTGCTTGCTTTAGCAATATGAAATATAATCTCATACTTATTGGCAACATTTTTAATCTATTTTGTATATAAAACTTTTTCAATGATGGTAGTACTCAACTGTTCAATTTGGCATGTTTAAAATACAACAAACGCTTCAGGAAAACATAATAAAAATTAGTTACAATTTGGTTTAGCATCATAAAATGCATCTTTCACTGCTGACAACTCCCTGTTGATGGATGTGGCTTATACCATAAATTTTATGGTTTTCGTCGTATAAGGATCTCTCAACCTAAATCCACAACAAATGTTTCCTCCTTACTGTAGCAGAAAATAGCCACTTTCTACAAATCAAACGTTAACTTAGCAAGGCAAATGGCAAGCCTGGTGAGCGCACTTACTTACTGGGCATCAATTCTCAAGAAAACTACTTTCTACATTCGTGTACAAAGACTTCAGATCTAAGTTTCTCTCTTGCCAAAACAAAACTAAACCAAACAAACTCCCACACTCAGGAAAAGTTTGAAATAGCTTACCTTGAAGAAGCTCCGAAGAAAATACATAATGCTTAGCATTTTGGAAGGTTTAAAATGAGGAATTGTTCAAACTTTAGAACATCCAAGGCCTGGGTGAATTCCTACGCTCCTGCTGTGTCTTTAGTTACATGCTTTCTTGTTGCTATTTTGGACGGTCTTAGTACAAGGGAAGCATATGAGCCATGCCAGAAGCTTATGCTAAGGAGTTGCATAACAATTAGGGCTTATCTGTGCTGCCTGTACAGTACAGCAATGCAAACAGGTTTGTTCACAGTTTACTAGCCCCAGAACACTTCTACTAGGCATGCCCAGAATGATGCCATTGTATTTGCTAAAGAAACTAAAGCTATTTGTGAGTGCTTCTAAAAGAACTGGAACTACAAAGGACAGCACATGTTCTCTTACATCCCCCCCCCCCCCCCCC
>VZSC01018642.1:103375-128129 GCA_013398225.1 Steatornis caripensis
CCCCCCGCTTTTGCTTTTGCCAACTGCAAGTTCAATCAGTGAGTATTATGCTTGCTGCAGCATTTAAAAGCAAAGGCTCCCACACTACGAGCTGTCTAGTTACTATCTTTAAAGGTAAGGAAAAATTGCAGAACAAGTCTTTTGAAGTGCAGAGGAGTAAATGCAGTTTCAGTTTGTTCTTTTTTCTCACTTAACATTAAAGTAGTTGAAAGATTATCTGTGCTTCAGCAACATTCACGAAAACAGAGATGCAACTTATGTCACGTAATAAAGAATCTATCAAGATTTAGTGGTCCCGACTGAGTTACAGGTAGTCTGCTCACAGTGCACTTAGAATTAACAAGAACTAAAGGATGCAAGTTCTCAGGGAGGGATCACTGCATTACAGCAACTGTCAGGCACAGCCTGATACTGCATGCTTTCATTTATTTTTTAATCTAACTATGGCTTATATTTGAACCGCTATTAAAATCTTTACACCAGAAGAGGTGTTTTAGGGAGGTGCTCCAGTGTAGCTTCTGATGCTCCACGCTGCTGGCCACAGGCGAGACAGACAGACAGATGTGCAGTGCAGCCAACACAGCAAGGCCGGAGGAGGGACACAATCCCCCACTGTGGCTGATGCCCCAGCACTCGCCTAAGACTAACACCAGCTCTAACACGAAACATACTCTTTGACTCGCTCTGCGCACTAGGGGATCTCTGTGTCATCACCCCCCCCAGTAAGCACATCTTCCACTTGCCTTGGATTTGCGATACTGCAAATCCCCCTACAGTTTCCAGCAGCCATTCTTCTTGTTAGTCTCTTTCAAATAGAAATACTATTGGTTTGGTAGTACATGTAAATGAGACATTTATGCATAAATCAAATACTTCTGAGCAGGAAGCCATCTTTAACCACGCACATGATTGTTCTGCCATTGTGGGAACTGCATAAGTTAAGTATACACAGTCATAAGGAAAGGCACACCTAACTTGCTAGAAACCAGGCCAATAATTTCTAAATTGCTACATAAGGTGCGAATGCAATATAGTCTGTGGCTTGATTTGCCAAATGACAACACTGCTTCAGTGAAGTTCAGTGCTGCCATCTCTTATGATTTCATGGATTAAGAGAGTGTTTTCCCTTAAATCTTAGCTCTAAAAGACGTACTTATGTCAATATTATACACATATGGCAATCTTTTTAAGTAAAATTTTGCCCTACAATTTTGGAGAGAAACAGCAGTTAAAAATTCTAAACTGTCTCAAATCAATAAAAACCCAATCTTAGTTTTAAACAAATCTCCATGGAGGTAAATGGGCCTGGCTCATGAGTTTTCAGTGCTATTACTTGTTAATTCTGAAGTTTAAAGTATTTTGAAGGATTACTTTTCATGGTTCATTCTGAAGTTATTGTCATTCTTTTACACACTGCTTATCAAGGGAAGTGCAGGCAGACTTGTATTTCCTGCATGCCTCTCCTCGTATTGACTCAATGGGCTATGCTCACAAGGTTCAGCTGAAGCATTCCTTGCCCAAGCCCTGATGTCAGACTCCTGGAGCAGAAGGAAATGCCCACTAAGATGAATCCAGCTCTGCAGTGCCTTGGCACTTATTTTTCACAAATGAAAAGGAAAACAAAGCTTTATTCACATACGAATTAAGGTGGTGTTAATAAGAATCAACCTATGCATGTGAAAAGCCAGATTTTTGCTGCCTGATTGCTATCTACAGGTATTTCTACTTTCTACAGAGCTGCCCATGTTGCAAACAAGCCAGAAGCAGGTCTTTGCCACTGGCCAGAGGGGTTGCCCCAAGAACTTGACTCCCCTTTCAGTCCCTCATGTTTTCTGAAATTTAAGTTTAAAAACCAACCACCCATCACTCACCCTATTCTTCCAAGCTTTACTTGTTCATGGGCTGGAAATAAGGACATTTCTTTTCTGTAAATTAGCTGACTTCTTTCCCTCAGACCAGTACATGTGGTTGGAGTGGTTTACTTCAGCACGTAAGATGTGCAAATTGCACAGTATGCCCTTAATCCTGCAATTCCCTAAAGATAACACTACTGTTACTGGAACCCTGCTGTCCAAAACTTCAGAAAAATTGCAAGGAACTTTATAGAAATCGGACCGTTGTGAACCTGCACCTTAACATACCGTTATAGAGCTACATAAGTCCTTTTACGCTCCTGAAAAATACAGGTCATGCCGGGTGCCTGTGCCCAGGAGCTGGCAGAGAGGTGGCGGGGTCTCTGTGAGGAGAGGCAGGGGCTGCCCTGTGCCAGACACAGCCGGTCCCAGCCGGTTCCAGCCGCCCCAGGGCAGGGCACGGCTGGGCTGATCAGAGCAGCTGGCAGCGCCCTGGTGACGGTGTGTTGAAGAAAGGGCCAAACGCCGCCCGGCAGCGAGGGGTGAGGGCCAAGGTGTGAGAACCAGCCCCGTGGGCAGCTGGGTGGGAGAGGGAGGTGCTGCCAGCACCTGGGCAAGCTCCCAGTAGCCCTTGGGGAGCCCGTGCTGGAGCGGGCATCCACACTGTGGCCTGTGGAGGTGGATATGCCTGGAAGGAACTGCAGCCCCCGCAGAGCCCACGCTGGAGCAGGTTTATCCTGAAGGAACTGCAGCTCATGGGAAGGATGCACACTGGAGCAGGGAGGAGGAGCATAAGGAGGAAGGAACAGCAGAGAAGGACCGTTAGGGGCTGACCACAACTCCCCATTCCCAATGCCCTTCCACCAGTCAGCAGAGAGGTGTTGGAGTTGGGAATGAAGGAGCAAACTTCAACCTTGAGGATAAAAGAGGAGGGGTGAGGGGAAGGCTTTTCAGCTTTTGTCTTTGTTTCTCACCAGCCAACTCTATTTTAATTGGCAAAAGATTAATTTTCCTAAAGTTTGTTTTGCCCATGATGGTAATTGGTAAGTGTCTATCTCAACGCATGCGTTCTTTTGCCTTATTTTCTTCCCCTGTCCTGTTGCGGAGAGGGAGCAAGAGAGCGGCTGGGTGGGCACCAACCCACCGCACAGGTGCGCTATGACTACAAACAGACCTAACAGCATTAAAGAGAATCTGCAACCTGAATTAAGTTGTGTTATGATATGTGCAAACATCTAAAAGATCTCCCCCTTATCCTATGTCTAATGAAGAACTGCCTCACAGTAACTTTGATTTGTAAATCGATAAAAAGCTTTCTGATGCCCAAAATTTTGTATTTTCTAGAACACTAACCTACTGCCAATAGAGTGGTTCATTTCACAGCTAACCTTTCATAGTTCTTCCCCCTCCCCTTAAAAGCAAACAACGAGTTCCCAGGAGTTCACTACTACCAAGTCCATTTTCAGAGTGAGCCATTTATCCCTGAACATAACGCTTCATTTGCAAAACCATGGTGATCATTTTTTCAGTGTATGCATTCTGAGGTTTCATTTGGTCAATGAGGATTTATTCTCTTTGGTACAGGCATAAAGATGTTAATCCTCAAGTGCCCAAGGCCAGCCACTGTTGGCATTTTTCTTACTGATACACTATCTAAATCTACATGCCTTTTCAGCAGCTGAAAACTGTCACTGACTCATAGAACCAAATACCCATTTTGCCTTTTGCCACCACAGTCAAAACTTGCTGTTAAACTGACACTGCCTTCAGCAGATCAGGCACTATAGGGTGTCTGAACAAAAAACGTGTTTCTAAAGTTAGATATCAAAACCTTGCAGAGCACTGAGACTAGAATTCTCTGAAGAGAGACAAGTGGTACTTAAACTCCACTACTGTACTAGTGGAAGGCTTTTATTCCCACGATTTCAACTATTTGACTACCTGCACCATTCACTTCGGTTAGTTTAACATAGTTGGGTATTACTTAGATTGTATCATGGCTTCTAAAGCAACTAAATGTTAGAAAATACGTTGATGTGATTCCAGCTTTAGTGTTGTGTGCATAGTGCATAGCTTAAAGTGAGGATGGGGACTGGACCTGCCTTCTTGCCTCTTCTGAGAGCATCATATGCTTCTGTAAGAATCCTCCAAGGAAAAACAATTTTGCCCTATGTTGTCTTCCCCTTAGAGCACAAAGCCTAGAGATGTCACTGTTTTCGTATCAGTGCAGACATAACCATCCTCTATTAAAAAAGGCATCGACTACGGCTCAGTGGAACCTTAATTTATGTCCTTAGACTCTCATATTTTGAAATACTACAATTTGAAAGAAAAAGCTCCAACAATGAAGACTTTAAGCTGTCACCCTGACCTGGGCAGTAAGGGACATGCTGCAGGCAGCCATCGCTAACTGCCTGAGCAAGATGACTTAAGCGACCAAACAGGTATTCTAATTTCTGAATGATCTTGTCAGACACTTTCATCTCCGGTGTAATTGCTTATTTGCCCTTAGGCAGTTCATTTGATTACCATTATCATAAAAATACACCTCTTGATGCAGCCTAACATGTTCGTTCAAGTACTTTTCAAATCCTTCTGAATTTCCCTCCTGTAATCAAAGCATTTAAGTTTTCTGTCTTCATAGAAGGTAAGACACTCTGGGCTTATAATGGGAAACCCCACCTTTGGGAGCTGAGATAGGTATTTCTGTGCTTCACCACAGCCTCAGCTCTCAGCTGGGTAAACATTTGTGCTGCTAAGCCAGAAATCTCCATGTACAAACACTGGCCACCACTGCCTAACAAAATCCAATTACTTCCAGACATCAGCAGACAGTAACTAAACTAAAACTTCTCAGGCTATGCTTTACATGACAGGACAGTTTAAGAGCTGGCTTCCATTACAACCTTCCAAAGAAAAATAATAAAGAAAACCTGAGCAGCAAAAGCTATGGATCCAACTCTGAGAGAAATTCAGTCAGTGAAGGCACCAGCATTGATTTCTGCCAAAGCATGCATGGGGAGTTGCTGGTGCTGCCACAGGGAGCAGAAATGTCACTGCTGTTACCACATGCTCAGTCCCACACCCACAGGCAGATGAAGGTATTTTTACTCCAGTTTGACACCTCCATTCAAGATGGAGCCCAGACTGTGAGACACAGCAGCCATGCTATGAATCTTGGAAGGTTAATTCAGATCTGGTTACATCTCCAAAGTTCTCTTCTAAGCTAGAGGCATGGCTAACACAGAATTAGATGCCTGGTAGTATAGTCCAATAGGGAGCTATTGCTATGGTTTTAGAAAATATCTTGTTCATGTTAATTTCAGTGAAATTCATTCCAAAGAGAATGTCTAGAAAGAATTTACTGGGTCCAGAGAAAGACCAGAGAGGGAGTACTGAGGTCCCAAACTACAATTTTGCCCTCAAATATGCTCAGCATAACTCAAACAAATGGAAACTTGAATGCCATGCAAGTGGGCTGCTGTGATTTTTTCCTGTGCCTGGAGAGGAGTCCTGCTGGTAGTAAGCTAGTTAGAAGCAACGTCACTGGCTTCTCCATGTGCTTCTCTCCACAATCTCCAGGTCAGGTGGATGGCAGATGATGAAAATGACAGGATGTCATGAAGTAGAGTTCCGCTATTTTTATTCATGAAGTTATTCAGAAACTCATGACAAATGTCTCAAAGTTATAGCCATTAACTCAAGATTCAAGTCTGTGTAAACCCTCCTCTCTGCCTGACTGGAAATAAATACTGTGGTGCAAACAAGAATCCAATCCATCACTCTCAATGTATCCTACACTGGACATAAAATCCATTTTCACATCTTTGCATCAGCCCCAGATACACAGAAAATGCTGGCACCCACAGCAAGGTGAGATGCAGTGATACCAGAAGTTCTAATGCTACAGTGTCAAGCCATTAGGCATACAGACAGAGACATAAACCAGCACTAGCTATTATCAATGTGGTGGAAGACCAAAAATTAAAACAGCCAATATCAAGGCTATTAAAAGACAGCTTTCAGCTCAGGGTCCCTGTCCCACTTCAAGGGCCTGACTCAACTGGAACCAATCAAAGCAAGCCTCTGGGGACATTCGATAAAACAGGGACTAAGACAATACTTTTTAATTAGGTGATAGATTCTGGTTAGGACAATGGTGCTATTTCAAGGGCTCATGACGTTCAGATTTCTAAAACAGAAAGTTTAATGTGTGTGGCAGAGGCAGAGTGCTTTATGGAGTGGTCTGTTTGTAGAAAAAGCTCTTTGGAAACCACTCCAGGAATAGACACAACAGAGAAATTTCCACATATTACCGTCTCCCTCCCTGATGAAATCCCACAGCTGATCACTGGGGAATGAGAAAGTCTCAAGCAGGTGACATCATGAGGTCAGTTATTTGAGAGGGCGACAGTTCTTCAGTCAAGAACTACTTCGAAAACTGAGGAAAAAAAAAGTACTTGTACTCTTGGTACAATTATTCCTTTGATTAACATACAAATGCTGTTCTTGTTAAGCAACATGTTTTCAACCAAGGTGTTATTAGCAATAGTATGCTTTCACTTGTAGCAAGAGTAATTAGATTGTGCATACACAGACAATAGCTACACAATACACAGCAGATTGAATAGCCATAGACAAAGTATGTCATTATTGCCATATATTGCTACACTTTACAATGGAAAATACTAAATGCAGATGAAGCCTTTGAGCCTGTAGCACACAGTCCAAATGGCTGAGTATACAGGCATAAGAAACAACATTCCTCTGCATTTTTAATACAGAATGATGACCAACTTTCTTTCCTGCTTCCTGTGTTGCTGGTCTGGCAGCACTCCTTCTTCCAGGAAATCACAGCATGCATTTCCTGTACTATCTTCAACACCGATCACTGTGTCTGCCCTCCTGCATGTGTTTTTCCAGCAGTATTGTACTGTCTATATGAATCTTGGGTTTTCTGGTTTTCACTTCTCCATGTTAGACTTTGTTCCCTTGAGTAGGACATTTCTTAACAAATGTCTTTAAAATCTTGCCTTGCAATTAGTTTGTTCTGCAGGAGAGAACTCAACAGTTCGTTCTATTGACAGAGAATCCAAGTGATACATGTTCATGTCCCCTGCTTCTAGTTCCTACCCTTCTACAGAACTAGCTCAATGTCTAAGAACCAGGCGCACCCCACATCTTAGCCGTATATTTGTCGGTTGGCATTGGTACTTACCCGCCACTGGAAAACCCAGGTGTGGCTCAGCCTCTACCAATAGCTCTTTTCTTGGAAACTCCCCAGGCACAAACAGTCCAGTAAAGATGAGAATGTATCAGATTAAAATAAGAAAGTATACATCTCGTTGCTAGCATGGCAGGCACTTGGCAAAAGTTAAAGACACATAGTTACGAACATTCATTCCTTCTGGCAACTTACTATTAGTTGTTATGCAAGCCATGACCTGGCATTTGAGTCATGCTATAGATGGCAAATAACGCCACCACCGCAGCCAGGCGTCAAAAGTCCTCAAAATCATATTAACTCAAGTATTTTGGAATCCTGAACTCATCAGGCAGGACAACAGTCTCAAGCAACGCTCATTAGCTCATGTCACAGAACTGTAGTGCACGCTGTTCAGTGCAAATGACTGAGACATGAGAAAGGAAGGTAACAACTGGAACAACAGAAGCTGCTGCAGGCTTGAATTGCAATGTGCAGCAAGTAGAGAGGGTGAAGTTCACAGACCACCAGCCTTGCTTGCTCCTGTAACCATCATTTCCTCAGTTCTGTATTCAAGATCTAATTAACGAACTTGCGAAACAAAATTAAAGCTCTGTTAGTGGATTAAGCTGGACAAACGCAGTTACAGCTGCAGAACTGATACTGCACTACACCGTCTGTGGGGATCTCTGGCTCAGGCACCAAAACCTCATGCTGTTCAAGTCACCATCAAAGATTTAATGTGTTCCAAGGATTAACTGTGTGTGTGTGTTGACTCTGCAGCTGATATCTATTAAATTAATACCTAAGAATTCAACCTTAGCCACTGATCAGTACCACAAGATTTGCAATGCATTTACTAATGGGGGACACGAGTGGTATTGGAGGTGCACCTCAACTGCTGATTTTCAGCTTGCTGTGCCCTAAAGCATTTGCACATCCAAGGGAGTGATATGGTCGGGGAATGCAGAAGCCCATGTTGCACTTGAGTATTAATAAGCAATGTGTGTGTGGAACAGAAAGAAACTAACCATGTAAGTGCTGCTAATCTTTCATCCTACCAGGAATCTTTCTCTTCCTCTATTTCCTCTCTGGGATATGTTCATATTCAATGAATCTTAGAAAACTAAGTGCATCTGTTAAAAAGCTACCAAATCAACTACTTAGGCCTCTACTCAGCCTTTATAATACTGGCCTGCTTTGTAAGTCAGTAGAGTTGCACTATTTATGAGGCTATACTGATGCTACAATAATAATGAAGATGAGACTACATGCACTTCTGCACAACCTGTCCAAGCCCACCAGGAAATTCACAATGATACCAGACAGCTGCACTTTCACGGTTATTATTTATTCCAGGTAGGATAAAGCTACCACACACAGCCAACGTCTGTTGTAGCTGCAACACATACAGGCCCTTTGAATGATCTCTGCAAAAGGCACAGCTTGGGGATATTGATCAGGTCCTACACAGCTCTAGTTTTCAACGTGGGTAAGAAAAGCCAGGGCACGTACAAACCAAAATAAGCTGAGAGCTGATGCTGTGTGCCAGCTAGCCCTATGGAAGGAACAGAGACACATACAGTTGCCAACTTCTACCCAGGTGCAAAGATCATCAGCCTGGTCCCCATCCTACAAGAAGCAAAATACAGTTTTGATCTAGTTACCTTCCTAATTTGAGCTTTCAGCCTTTCTCCACTCTGGACAACAGTAAGGAACAGAAATGTTTTCCAAAGTAAATAGAAGTTCTTCACTTAATCCCAGATCAAATGGCTAGGGCTTTGAGAACTAATCTAAAAGTCCTGCAAAGTCTTGTGATACTTCACAGTTCTCCATACCTTAGAAGGTTCAGCATGTGCTGCTTTCCAGAGGTGGCAGGAGTCATGGGTTGCCACTCCCTCCTCAGCAGATCATGCTCTCTGATGACTGGAGTCCCAGTGAGCGCAGCAAATGCCTGCTTCCTGCCTGGTGCTAGACCCAAGAATTAATATGGAGAGATGTGCACTGACCATGCAATTCTTCCCGGTACATTATGAACTACAAGCTAGTGGAAGTGTCTCTGCATGTTTATGGGTAGAATTTGGACAAGCAGAGTCACCTGAAAGCAGATACACCCATTCCCGCTCAGATTTCAGAACAGCACGTTCATCACAGTGCCGAAACTATCACACAATCCTAAAACACTAAGCTGCACACTGCATATGCAGTTGCCCCAGAACATCTGTCATACAATGTCTCCATATACTCAGCTTTTGCAGTGTGGGAATTTTGTTAGTTTTGCCTTCTTTTATTGTCACTTGCATTTTACTTAGATCATAATGCCTTGTCACTGTATTTTTAATTCTGCCTGCTGAAGTCCAACAGATATTTGCACTTGTTGAATGCCGAGCACAAAGCAATAGACAAAATTATATTCCTGACCTGCAGCTGGCATTCACTGCCTTTGCAGTTAGTTGTATTGTTCAGTTTTATGTAGATGATTTTCATGTTGGTAAAATATTGTTAAGTTTGGGTGAACAGAGACAGTTCAGGTGATAGTAAGAACTCTCATACTTATCTATTGTCTATTCACAGTAGGATCTTTTCAGATTCATGCATCTGAGGTATTTCAGATAGTAAGTTTTCACGTGTGCCATGGGCCAAGTGACATCCCAGTCACTGGTCAAATACCCAGGCTTGTCACACTGAGTTTAAGGGAGGGATGAAGTCTTGCTCAAGGCAGCTGCAATTGCCAGAAAAGAGAATGTTCACTAATGGATGTACGCAGCTACAAATTTGGCTACCTAACATTTTAACCTCTCTCCCAAAACCTGAAACTTTCTAAAGCTTCCCTCACCACTTTGAATTGAGACAATTATTACATCTACAGGGCCAGAAACATTGGTTCTTTCTTCCAGATACTATGGGACTCCAACTATTTGCTCACTCTTTAATAGCAAGGCAGAGTGAGAGATGATTCATGTGCACTTTTATGTTCTGCTGTCAACACATTGAACAACCTGTCCAGAAGAGTCCATATGGCAGGATGTCCGAACCAAAAACAAGAGAAAATTGAAAAAGGATACCATAATGAGATAACTACTACTCTTGTTCTTTGAGATAAGCAGTTCTACAATAACGGTGGATTTCAGCACAGCAGGGAAGAAAAAAAAATCCACAGTAACTACTAAGTTTACCAACTGATTAGGCTCACTGAGATGCATGTACCACAGAAGTCCATTTACAGTGTCGTAACTTTTCCAAGAACAGAGTCCTTGCTCTTGAAGAGCTCAGGAGTAGCTCAGGGAAAAGGTTTGGAACAATAAAAACTAAAAAACTAATTCCATTTTCCAACCTACAAAACCCTTCATTTTTTGGCTTCCCAAAAGAGCTACAATAATTACATTGTAATTCTGAGACCTTCTCATGGCAACTTTCCATGACAAGAAATGGAAAATCTGAGAAAAGCTGACAGTGAGATGAAACTAAAATAGTTACAACGTCTCCAGAGAGCAAAACTGGATCTGGATGATCTAAGCAATGGAGAAAGTCAGAGATGCAGAGCATTATACACTTGAATGAACTCATATTCACCAGGCTGTTTTGTCTGCACGGCCCAAAGAACCCAGACACCAACGCCAGTGAAAAAATGAGTGATGAGACTCTCTGGCTAAACACCTCAAACAGCAGCACTTTGTTAGAAAAAAACCTGAAGAGGTGGCAAATCTATGTTCTAAAATGGGCCGAGTGTAGAAGATTTGTTGGATTTTATTTTTGCCAAACACTGCTATTGAATCTTTTAGATCCCTTTGAGAGCTCAAGGCATAAGCAAAAGAAATTCAACCATGTTATCCCATGAAGAATAGTTTTAAAATATTTTTACAGTAATGGGCCAAATTTTACACTGTGTGTGCATAAGACAGTGTGAATATTTTGGCTTGTGTTTGCCTATGCACTAAAGCAGTGCTATGTACTGGCAAGTTCAAGCTTGTACACGCCCATCTGTACATACTAAGCCTGCTTTGATCATTAGTTCTGCTCCCATCCACTGCACTGGGCCGCCTGTCTTGCAGAAGTAACTTGCAAAAATCGCTTTCCAATCAGCAGTAAGAGCAGGAAAGATGGAGGAGATAGATAAGGGAGAATGCTGGCCCAAAAGGTGCAATTCAGGAAATAAATTGAAGTGTTTCAAACTCGGAAGATGTCACTGCAGCCCGATCTTTATGTTGTTTGTGGACGCCTGGCATTAGTAATGTGACTGAAAGCCAGCTTGACTGTCTATGATTTAGCAGTAAATCAAGGAAGGACATGAAGCTTTCTTATGAGTCATTAAGGGTTAGCTACTAGTTTAATAGCCTGCCAGACGCTCCCTTTGGCTCTCCACAAAATTGGTTTTCTCCTACAAAAAAGATTCCAAGAAAACACTCTTGACCTTGCAGAAGATATCAAATTAGAAGAGCTGGTTTTCTCAGGCTGTCAGCTATATACCAAACCATGCTGGAAACAGCATTCCACTGACTTACAGGGTATGTCATTCCTTATTCCCTTTCGGTCCGTGCTGTTTAATCACTGGGCTTCAAGTCACACATACTAAACTCAGGTGAGTCACCAACATCAAGAAAAACAAGATTAAGCCTGTCATATCCCATCTGCTCCATGCACACAAAACCAGTTGCACAGCTCCAGGACAGTGAAAGCCATAGAGTGGCATGGAAAGAAGCCAGCTTCCTGTTTGCCATGTTCTCCATTTGCCGTCTTTCCTTCAGTGCAAGTTAACATTAACAGTATTTCCTTACTTTTTTCTCACCTGAGCTACGTGCTGTTTTTTAGGAAAATCTCACTCCAACAATCTTTTCTACAAATAGAAGTTCACTTTAGTTTACACTTCCTAGAACAGTGTCGATACATCAGGAAACCAGCATGCTGCTTCATGTCTTGACGACACTATGCCAGCTCTTAAAACAATAAAACTCTTCTACCAGCTGTTGTGCTGAACTACTGTACCTTAGAAAATAAAAGCTTTCATGTATTTGACCTAAGTCATTCAGGATTAAATGAATTCTAAATACTTCCATTTCAAACTGGGAAAATTGGTTCTGATTTGCAAATTGACGAAGGCCATACATTGCACCTAGAAATACATCTGTGTCCTCTAACTGTCTCATTAAATTAAACACCTCCAATCACCTAATGCTAGGACCCCCTCCCCCAAGTAATCAAATCTGGTTTAGTTGTGGACAACTCTTTCCTTGCTCTAAATCTGCTGTTTTGTTTGAAATCTTCAAGCAACTACATCTCACTTAGATGATATCTCCAAGTAGGTAACTCAGTATACCTATTTTCTAATGAAGGCAACACAAAAGGAGCAGTAAAGCTGTCTGTATTACACATTTCTAGATCCTAATCATTTTTATGTCAGCAACAACAGCACAGCTTTTTATAAGGCTTTTTAGTCTCCTACCAGTAGTTCAAACCACACACAAATCACAGAATCACAGGGTTGGAAGGGACCTCCGGAGATCCCCCAGTCCAAGCCCCCTGCTAAAGCAGGTGCCCCCAGCACAGGGGGTACAGGAACACAGCCAGGCAGGGTTGAATCTCTCCAGAGAAGGAGAATCCACAGCCTCTCTGGGCAGCCTGGGCCAGGGCTCAGGCACCCTCATGGGAAAGAAATTCTTCCTCATGTTCAGGTGGAACTGCCTGTGCTCCAGTTTGTGCCTGGTGCCCCTTGTCCTGTCACTTGGCACCACTGAAAAGAGTCTGGTCCCATCCTCTGGACACCCGGCCTTCAGATATTGATCAGCATTGATCAGATCCCCTCCCAGTCCTCTCCAGGCTGAACAGACCTGGGTCTCGCAGTGTTTGCTCATAGCAGAGATGCTCCAGTCCCCTCATCATCTTTGTTGCCCTCCGCTAGGCTGTCTCCAGTCGTTCCCTGTCTCTCTGAACTGGGGAGCCCAGAACTGGACACAGCACTCCAGATGTGGCCTCACCAGGGCAGAGTAAAGGGGGAGGATCACCTCCCTTGACCTGCTGACTGATTTGCTTCCATTTTAACTCCATGCAAGCCTTATCTTAAGTAATAGCACTTGTGCTTCTGCTTTGAGGGATCCCAGGTTTTGTAGGTAATATCCACCTGAACAACGACTAGGAAAATGAGGATTGAAAAACAATCTGATTTCCTCCCCAACCTTTTCTATATCACATAAGGCTATATGGCACATCTCATTTTGACAGGAGCTATTGCTGAAGCCTGTGCCTTCCATTTCCTGCGAATCAATGAAAGGGATATGAGGATGTCAGATATGGTTTCAGGAAACATAAATTTTCACATAAGGTTCTGCTGATGATCAGCATTACTCCAGGAAAATTTTCTTGCTTAGGGAGCCATAAATATAAATGAAAGCATAGTTCCCTTATGAATCCTAACTATGGTAAACCATAAATATCCATGGTGGGTTTGAATTACTACCTAATTTTTTTTTGCTAGGAGAGGGATCTGTAGACACTTGCAAGTATCAGCCAAAATTTTCTAACAGGAGTACTAGAGACAGGATCTTAAATCTACACTAACTGGCTGATCATCTCAGCTGTCATTTCACAGTTCGCTTTTGGGACCCCTATCTTCAAACAGGGGCTGGGACTCGTGAAACGTTTAGGACTTTAAATATGACGTGCAGCTCTCACTAAGAACAGTCTCCTACTCTGTTCTTGAGATGTCAGAAACACCAAATATTCCTTTTGACTTCAAGGGATTCTCAATGCAGTTTGCAAGCTCTGAACTTGCTTATAAGTCAGCACCATCCTGATCAGGTAAAGGAAGTGCGCTGAAGCTGTTCAGCTTTTGAAACACTGATGTTCTCTCGTCCCACACACTTGCTATACCTTTCCAATAGGAAAGGATCCTCAGCTCCCATGTTAAAAGCAAACAGAAATTATTTCATTATGTGAAAAATCCCACACTTTTAAGATTGTTTATAAGCAGGCAACTCTCAGCTAGAAGCCTTCTATAACTGGTTTCACATACACACAAGCTTGTTTTACTACTTAATTTCCCAGGGAGCAAGCAGAAACTTTTAATACCCAGGATGTTTGAAGAATGGTATTCTCTCAGAGAGGAACTGTATGAAACCAGTTTTACCATTCCGTCTTTTCAAAGGTAAGTATGTAGGGGTGTTGTCTGATGTTCTTGTTCTTGTTAGGAGAACACAGGGAAGGAGATACATTTATGCGTCTGCAGCATGAAATTCCAGAGTTTGGCAGAATGCTTCACATGCACTAAATCGACAGAGAAAATTGCATGCTGCTTAAATTTCACTCAAAAGACGAGACTGCATATTAATCACTTTAAATTGCTGCTTGCTAGAAAAGGCCATAAGCCAGCAAGCAGGCCACTGACAGCATTGGCTAGCAAGATTTTTTCTTAAGCTCACTTAGGATTAAGTGAATAGGTTTATTTTTCATTTTTACTTGTGTTCCGAATTGGGCTTCTCATCTTACTGCTCCCCTGAGAACTCCCACACAGAATCACACACAGGTACAGATATAGTCCTTTGACTTGCTCCTCCCTAAGCAGAGCAATTTGCCTTACTAGCTACAGGAAACATTTGCAAAAAGCGATGCGTGAACTCCGCCATGGGCAGGCTTGGGAAGGAAGGGATCCTGGCAGAAAGGAGCTGCACTGGCCAGATGCTTTTATGGTCCCACTTGCATCACCACTTTCATTGCCATTTTGGCTGCTGTAAAGTTCATTTATTTCATATTAGAACAGTACATAAGATGTTCTTGTAAGTCTCTTTTATAGCTAAGAAGCTCGGCTCCAGTTTATATGCCACACTTTTGGCAGCAGAAAGACAAAAGCCACATTAGACGAAGCAGGAAAGATACACGTACAGAAACCGAGGTGCTTTATGACTTTGGGAAGAATGGAGTTGTAATAAATAAGAAACAGAAGCAGCAAAATGGGAGATACTAGACCAAGCTTTTAAGTAGAGCAACTGTGTGAAAAGACAAGAGCAGAGACAAGCTGTATCATAGCTGTTGCACCTCCTTTCCACCTCCACAGTCCTAACAACTAAAGAGTAATGTTCTCTTTTGATCTTTCACATTTCAGTTGATCCTTCATTACACCATGTAGAGTTGAACAGTTTCAATGGGAAGGCACAAGAACATTCCCACCGCAAAACAGTTCAACACATGGTTAAGCTATCGGGTGCAAGAATACTCTTCAGAAGAGTGAGAAACATGGATTTTAACCCTTGCATGGAGGAAAGAAATAAAAGGTAAGTGTCCTGGGTCCTGACTGTGTTCTGGCTACTGAGCTATTGCATAGAAAGTGAATCCGTCATTGCCTGACAGGTCTTTCACTGCATGCAAAGCCCAAATCCATAAAAATACTGACCAGATAAAGCAGCTCAGGTACAATGAACAGAAGAATGCCTAGTTTACAAATTCCACCACGTACTGAGGAACTGGGGAACTTACCGAGCAGCCCCAGTTGCACAGTATCTGAGCAGAAGTTCTGAGGATTTATATCTTGGACTGAGGCATTTATTCCTACCAAAGACTTCTCTGATACAGCATTTGATGTCTACGCTCTCAATTCGTCAGCTTTCCCGAAGGATAATTGTGTCTCCCTGAGTTGCTGTAATGGAACAGCAAACACAAAGAATGCAAGGTTCTCACATCCTATGACAGTGGAGGCACTCGAATTATACAGAAAGGTGTGAGGGCTCTGACAGCATTATTAACCTTCATAAACAGGTCTACATAATACCAGGAAAATGAATGAAATGAACTAGTAAAACTAGCACCAAACAGGGCTCCAGGTACAAGGTCTGAGACATTGATTTATCCAAGATCAACTCTATTTAATGTGAAAAAAAGGATTCGGTTCTGGAGACTCATAATTTGATGGAATCAAACAACAACTAACTCCCCATAGCTCATAATTATGCAAAAAAAATTTTACACTGCTGCTTAGAGCTTTTGAGCTGTAGTTATTGTACGTATGTGAGACACATCCTAGGAAGGGCTAAACGCCTTTAGCTTGCATTGTCTTCAGATGAATCATTAAATTACATTGTTATACTGTATATAATATTTAGTTTACTGTCATATAATCAAAAATCTATCACAATTCAATATCATAATACACAGGAGGAACGAGTGAACTTACAACTCTATACTTAGTATTGTCAGAGCTTGGTAGAAGGATTATGCTATAAAATTATCTTTCCATTAAAGGATGTTCCTGAAATGTATTTAAAGACAGCTGTAAGGACTACAAGACGGCACCTGCTATGGACCATGTTGAAATAGATCTCTCTGCACATTTTCTTGTGGTGCTCAAGTATTCCCACTTAAAGAAGCCAGAATTTGTTTTTAATTAGTAGAACACGTTATTATTTCCAGTCCCTGCAGATACAAAGAACTCTTCTGACTATACCATGAATGAAAATACATTCCCAACTCAATAGGAGAAGTGATTCTGCACCTGGGTGTGGAGCTGCCTCTTCTCAGAAGTACTCTCTTCTGTTTCTCCAGCAGTCCTTCTTACAGCACTTCCTTGGCACTCCTGTGCAGAGATATAGGAAGGAAGGGGGGGAAAAAAAAAATCAATTCAAACTTTAGGGAACAAGGAGCCATCAGTACTATTGCTCTCAGTTTGCCTGCCCATGGGAATAAAAAAAGAAAAAGCTTTCTTGAGTTAAGTAAAAACTATGCATGTAAAATAAGATTAAAGGAACATAACTCTGGTTGCAAAATCAAGCTCTGAAACATTAAGAATCGCCAGAATTAAGATTACTTATGTGACATTGAAGCAGTTCCCTTATGTATCCGAGTACAGTCTTTAATCATATAACACAAAGGGTTTTTCACAAGTTCCATGCTTCACTCAGCACAGGAATGGACAATACCCAATATTTGGCTTTTTCATCATTGTTCAGGGTACAAAGAAGAGGGAAGAAGCAACTGCATTAGGCACCAGAATGTCTCTATAGCGTTGTGTGTTATGGAGAACAGAGGACATGCTTATGGGGAAGAAGAGCACAGCCCGTGCTCCCTTGCTAGCAGCCAGCTGTGGCTTCATTTGCGTACCACAGTGGATTTCCAGGAGAAGAGAAGTTTCTGCTGTTTATAGCTCTGGCAACTCACAGGAACTCACTTCTTCACTAGTGCAGGCACTCTTCTGCATGCCTTAAAGCTTAACTGGTCCTTCTCTTATCTTCTCATCCCTCCACTGTTCCCATATCCCATCTGTCCTTAACCTGTAGTGATCTGGAGATAACGTTGCTGCCCGCTGTCTCCCATGTTCGTCCTGATCATCAGACACCAACCACACACAAACCAAGAGGGATCGGGGCACATAAATGCGAAGCTCCCAGTCAAAACCTGAAAAGAAGGCAAGAAGCGGCAGAATGCCTTCAGCTCTGAGTACACGCTCCCTGTCAGTTCAATGCAAAGTCTTAATGAAAACTTCGGAAATAATGACAAACGTTATGGTTTGACATGAGTGACATATCTGGCAGGAGAGAAGCTGGTCGTAAGTAATGTTTTGCTATCTTTGTCAGGGGTGAATACAGTAAGTGGAGTTTCCTTATCATCTGGCCAAAGAAGAAAGTCTCAGTGTCTGCTCTATCATGGAAAATTACTTCAGTGAGCATCTGATAAGGGTAAATGTCATGCATTTGTGTTGCCATCCTCCAGGCTCGTACTGTGGAGAGGTCTCTCTTGGTTTGTTTATGCAATGTGATTGTTTACAACATCAAACATGAAAATCTTAAAATGATATTTCAATTGCAAGCATCACCAAGGTCCAACTTCTCCGAAATTTCATTTATTTCCACAGGAAGAATTGCTGTTAGTGCAGCAGAGACCTCACTGACTTCAGCTGAATTCAGCCTCAACATGAGACAGAGGAGCAATTCCTCCTCCCAGAGAGAGTAACACTATACATAAAAGGGAGAGTGAGTGAAAGAAACTGTGAAAGAGAAAAGATGAAAAGCAAGAAGCACAATTAGACTGAGTTTAGTCACTATGGGGTGGTCAGAGCTGCTACTTGTCTCTATTTGAAAAACACTGAAACTCTTGTCTCTGTCTTTAGTGAAACTTATAGCAGTAAAAGCATACATCATGACAACAGCAAGTGTGGGATATGCTAGCACAGATGGATCCCAAGTCTGGTAGCTGATTTCCTACTGCACTCTTCTTTTATCACAAGGAAAGGCAAAATAAGTAATTAGCGTTAGTAGTTTTTCTTCACTCCCTATATTCTTCATGCACAACTACACCAGGAAGCAGCCGTCACTTATTTTCACTTGTGATCCTACAATACTTTTTCATCATAGGCTTTTTATGTCGAGATGCCAAAGTGACTCCATACCACTCGTGAAGGGAAGAGATCCAGCACTGAGCTCTCTGCAAATAGCTGCCAACTGCCTCTGCTCTTCCCACCTTAGACTGCAGAAAGCATGCCAGATCTGCAACGAATGGAGCTCAGGGATAAACTGATTGCAAATACATATTTCTGATGCTTTATTTGCTTTTTAAAGCTTAGTTTTTTGCTAATTCAGGAAACAGCTACTAATTAGAAACAAACAACTACTGAGTCTAGCACAGATTAAGGCTGAGGATGGATCTTGTAGGCAACTGAGAAAGAACACTGCCTTTACTTTTATTGTGGGTAGCATTCCCTAAGCATAACACCATCTGAGATGGCTGAAGGGGATTGTGTCTGGTTAGGGAGGAAATTACAACCATAATAATTAGCATCAAATTAGCTCTGTCTGAGCCAGGCAAGCCCATCACACTCCTCTCACCAGCTGCCCTCTGGTGGAAGAAGTTTCTGCAGAACAGCCTCAGGCAGGAAAATCCTGGTGCTGTACACAGGCCAGGTGACGGCCACAGGTGCCTTCCACATTTCTGCTTCTCTTCAGTGGAAAGTCAGGCTTTGGTTACGGATGGGTCACTTATGAGTTAAGCCAGGAGGGACCAAATTAGGAGGAACAAACCCTAGGCAGATATGCTCTGCCCAAGGGCACCTAGACATAAAAAGCCTACAGTGAAAAACTATTGTAGGATCATAAGTGAAAAAGTAACACAGTCCCCACGTGTTCCCACAGTCCCATACAACTGGATGGGCAGAACCGTGTGAAGCCGACAGGTCAGGCAGTGCTTGCGGAGTGGGAGAGAGAGCGCAAGGTGTGGGTTGCAGTAACCCCTGTATGCTTGGCCACTCTCCAGTCACTTCCCACCCCACACATTTATGTGCATGGTTAGTGTTCTTGCAGTCTTTGAATGCAGGCCAGATGAGTTCAAAATTCATTAAAACATCTCTTCCTTGACTTGCCCAATCACACACACATCCCTGGGCTACCTGATTGCCATTCCTGCCCAGAGCTAGTAACACTCTCCCAGAGATAATTCCCCTTGGAAGGAACCGCTTGCGTCACCCATATGTTCAGGATCACCAGGGACACTCTCTGCACTTGGCCTAATTAGCTGTAACGGAGGGGGACAGCAAAATCCGAACCATGTGCTTGGGCTCTCCTCTGAATTCAATACCAGCAGTTTCACACTGACCTGCTGGCCCCTCCACCCAAAATTATTGGTGCTTAACAGTCTCTGGATCTTTAACAGTTCCCTGGGTTCTTCCACACGCCACTCCTCAAACCCAAGAAGCCTGGCTTGAGGTGTGGGTAGGGCTTCATTTTCTTTCCTGATAGTTTTACAGGGCTGCCTTTTTCACTTCCCTGAATTTGGAGACACTGGACATCCCTGGGGTTGTGAGTGGCTTGGGAGTTTCAATGAAAGAGATTTATTGTAGAGACAAAAGAATCCTATTTGACATCACACACCCTGATGATGATTTTCAGCAGTATTTCTTTGTGATTTAAGTTGTACCAGAATACTTTTCACAGAGAATGGGTTTCCAGTACATTACTTTCATAAAGGATTAAGGTAAATTTCTCTTGAGATTTAAAACACATGGAAGTTTATCAGTGAAGAAGTAAATCCTATACTTGTTTGCCACACCTTCTACCTGACTAGAGGTGGGATGAGGGTGTTCAGATTTGGTTATTTCAAGAGCTTTACAACTACACTATGAAGTGATAAAGCACTTATTGGTTGGTATTATTTCAGGTTTTTATGTTGGTATTACACAGAAATGTTTCAAGTAAGCTGTCCCCACACATTGACACACTTAAAATCTACGCACATAATTCTGTAACATATCAACAAAATTCCCTGCTACATAAAGCCTTTAGACCACAAACGTAGCAAGAGTACTGAGAAAGGAAAGCATTTTTTCACCACACATTTTCAGCAGAACCGAAGGTCATGACTCAGTTTCCCTTCAGTCCTCGGGAGCACAAAGAAGCCTGGTTTGCAATCAGAGCAATAAAATGGACTCAAGTCCCACACTCAAAGAACCACCACAATGAGCCCTTCATTAGCTGGCACTTGCCGTCAGACTGTTAAAGGCGACACAGGTTTACCAAACAGCTAATCCTCGATAATGAAAGGTTTCCAACAAAGCCGTCTTTCCAGGGAGTCTGGGCACTTTCACATTAGCAAGAAGTGAATAGACAAAGTGGTTCAGGAAACGTGCCAAACAGTAGCTCATGCATTGAAACACAAAGACCTGCAGTCTTCAGGGAGCTAAAGAAAAAATACAGTAGTGTTTTGAGTTGTTTCTTGTCATTATGGTTTATTTCTTCTTCACTTTCTTCCATATTATTTCATAACTAGTCTTCAAAGTATAAAATATAAACACATTTGTCTCTTAAATTTCACTTGCAAATATGAATCAGTCCCTGCACTGCCCTATCCCATTCTCCATGTGAGACAGAGGTTTCCTCTCTTTGCTGTGGGCCTCTTCTGGACATATGCCACTTTTTTATTATCAGTCCCTAAGCAACTGTAACACCATTGACTGCCACCGCTTCATTTCCTCAGGGTTTTGTTTTATTTTGGTATCTAACAGGCTGACAATTGGATCTTTTCCTTTAGGGGTCTATTTTAAGAAGCCTTTGTTTAATCAGATGCAATTAAGCATTTAAGATCAAGGATAAGTATTTTTCTTTTAAAATTGTATAGCCAATGCATATTATTTGGATTTGGGTAAAGAATGTCAGGATTAACATCAAAACATGAAACATAAGGGTTATGGAAACGGCTTTTCTTTTTGACAGAAGGACATGGCAAAACAAATTCAGGGTGGTTGAAGAACCAGTTCACAAGGAGAGAGGAGCTGTAGGGTGGTCAGGTTTGAGTATGGAAGGACAAGGTGTGTATCACCTTCAGTGCACAGCGGAGCTCTGGGAGGAACCGTGCCACCCTTGTTCACCTTCCCTGTAACCCATGGAGGGAGCAGGAGGAGAGCACAGCATGGGGGTGTTGCACCTTCTTGTAAAAGAGAGCAACACACCTCAGCATGCGCAAAGCACTTCTGGCCATTCCTGACTTATCCATCTATCCCTTTATATACTTCTATTTAATTTTTCTCTCCAATGGAATATGAAGGTGCTGCGGAGTTCACTGGGGGCACCTGTTCCTCAGTCTTGTGTGTACGGTGGGGCAGAGAAAGGGAGCTTGTAGGGGGGAAGATAACTGGTATAACCCAGCACTGAAAACCCTTGAGACAGAACTAGGCTGACACCTGATGGTTCAAGTTCAAGACTCAGGGCAATCACGCTATTGCTCATGCTGTAGATACACAACTCTTCTTCCAATGGCAGTCACTTCAAAGAAGAAGCTTTTATGTCGACACCCATTTGGGCCTAATCAGTTTACATTCAAGCAGAATTAGCCAGATCATGAATTCAGCTCAGAAAGTCACGGCCGTGCTGAAGTGGTTCCCTCTGCAACAGGCTGCCTTAGTGCCCGCAGCCACAGGAGGGCAAGTTGCACCCACTCCAGCCCCAGCACCGATCCACACTTTCCATTTTCTTCAAATATAGCTGAGCAAATAAATTTTTGGACTGAGCTGGGGCTGGGGGAAAGGCCTGTGTTACCTAGAGGGAGAGAGAAAGATGAACCAAACATCAAGAGTCCCCCCAGATTAGGCTCCTGGAATGACCCTATTTCAACCCATGTAGCCTGTTACCTTTCTAAAAAACATTGCTGGGAGACAATGGTTGAAAACCTTCTCATTTTTTATTTTTCTAAACTAAGTCACTAAGACTTGCAGTGAAAGGGTAACAATGAGATCTGCTTGAAGCCTTAGGTACTGAAGGTCTGTGATCTCTACACGATGCACCAGAGGTTCTGGTGCTGAGTGACCAACAATAACATGGTGCTGGTGGTGAAATGAGGCTCTGCCAGGAGCCACAGCTACTTTGCCAAGAAAGCTCCAGCTTGTGGGGGAAGGTCACTCAAGTGACACTCTACTTTTGTAGTAGTCTGTTGACCTTGCTGTTGAATCTGAACCATCACCTTGCTGAATATTTCCTAGCATGCCTGTGGGTGTACAGGTACAGTCTTTCAGCTTGCTGCTCTATCCCCACAGCAAGAGGGGACTGCCATCTCTTGTCAACAGTAAATAGCCAGCGGAGTGCTCCGCGCAATGGCATCGAACCTGCTGCTTTGGAGGTGCTTAACCGGAGCGCTCCAGCTGTTTCATACCATGTGCACCACTGACAGTCAGGGTCAACCTTAACACTAAGAGCAAAGGCATGCCTGCTTCCCCTCTAGCCTACCCATCTTTTTCCCAGAGCTTTATCAATGCCTCAGGTGAGTCTCACAAACTCAGCTGAAGCACAGAGGAGTGCTGAACCCTCTCCTTGTGGCCTCTTTCTGCAAAGTGCCTGGGATTCGTATGTTAGAATCCAGCCAGCACATTTCAGCTCCACATCCCCCACATCCCTTCACTCCACCCAAGGATACAGACCACCAGTTTGCAAACAAATATCTGGAATGTCTCCACCTCATGACAGATATGTATAAAATTGTGTTAGTGCTTTGACTAAACTTAATACAGCAGAGATCAAATCAGGTAGCTGAGGCTGGTGAAGAACAACCCACAGTCCAACCAAGATGAATATATACTTGACTTAAAAGTCCAAGGCAAGTGAGAGTTGGGTCTCAATTCTTCTACAAGATTCTCTAACGACTTTGAAGGTCTAGGGGCTGTTCCGTAATGCTCAGTAAGAGCACTAATTTGAACACCCCTCTTCTACTCAACTGCCAGTGCTCATGAAACTTGCAGGAAGTTTTGGTACTTCTACCTCTCTCTTAATTTTGCTTTAAAATTGTCAGTAGTTTCAAAAGTTACATGCAGGGAGACAGACAGGCATAGGTCACTCAATTGCCTCATCCCCTCATGAATTAAGCTAAAAACTTACTAAAAAGTGATTCTTAGAGTTCTTCAGGACTGTAAAAGATGACCCTTTGCCATTTCAGGAGTTAGTGTTCACCCTGATACTGGGTACAATCGTATTCCCTCATTACCCATTTTGGGACAGTTAGGACTCACAATAACCCACTCCTTCCACAGACATCATAGCAGAAGAGCTTAACTTTCCATGGACTGGTATACACGTGAGTACAGAAAAATACCCATAGCCTCCAGGAATGCAGATTTTGATAAAAAGTATTCTAACCCCACATAGAAAAAGATCCTACTAAACTCCGAACACAAACACCTTGAGTGAGTGTCAAGCAACGATTGGGAAGTGAAAGAGCAGAAAGTGGTGTATAGAGATACGTGAAATGTGTGTTGTGCTTAGTATGTGAGCTAGAAAGGCTGGGCAGCAGCCATTTCAAGTGCATAATACCTTAAACTAGGTGTTGGAGGGAGAGAGTACTGGATTCTTAGGGATTCTCTTTGCCAAATGATTGAGGGAGTTAACTTTATACACCCTCATCTATTTACTGCAGTGTCTGTTGCAATACTACAGTCTGAATTTGTTACACAGATATGCTGGAGACATCAGCATGTAATGAATAAACATAAAAAAGGTATAAAAAATATAAGTATGCTCAATGGATGCAGGCTTATAGCAGCAGAATCTTCCAGGTCAATACTACAAAGTGGTGACATCAGTTGTTCTAGTAAAACCTCTCTACAATTAAGTAGATCTAGGACTTCTGAATTACGTTCTGTCCTTCAAAATGTTTTCATCTGGATGGTGATGATTAAGCCTGGTTTTCTGATATATGTCATGCTGTACAGTACAGTAGAAGTGGTCACTGGACTGTAAATCTGTGTTTGGAAAGCAGATTCCCTATTCTTTTTATAACATAGTGTGAATAATTGCACAGCCCGTAGCTGCAGCATACTTGCTACAAACAAGCAAATATCATGAGAAATGTATGCTTTAGTACTTCGTATTCCAAGGTTTGAGCTCGGGTTTTCCTTATTATAATTTGAGGTTCATCACATACATGCTGTGTACAGTCCAAAGTCCCACAAAATGTTTCTCCAAGAAAACCTGGTGAAAATAACAGTTGACTAGTTCCATGTATTTGACTTAAAACTCAATATATATGCGAGCGGCAAAGGAACACGTAGGTCGACTCAATGTGAGTGATAAAGCATTGTTCGTTTATTATCAGAAGGCTGCCTATATTTATACCAAAACAATTAATTATGCCTACTAGTCACTCTCTGATTGGTGCAAGCTCTAACGGTCATATTTGCATAGCCCTCCTACNATGCGAGCGGCAAAGGAACACGTAGGTCGACTCAATGTGAGTGATAAAGCATTGTTCG
>VZSC01018643.1:350-43914 GCA_013398225.1 Steatornis caripensis
GGGGGCCCGCCGGCATCACACGGGTCTTGGCACCGGGCGCCGGTGTGGATTTTGCAGGAGTATTTCCCGGGCTGCTAGAGTGGGGACTACCTCTGGGCTGTGCCCCCCCCAGCCGAAAAACAGCATCCCCGCCAGCCATGAGGCTCACTGAGGCTTGGCAGACACCAGCCACAAGCGTCGTCCAAGCTTGGAGCCGATCCTCTCCCTCCCCCTGAGGAAGAGCTCTCCTCCCCTCCTTGCCCCGCTCGCCACCAAGCGACTCTTCGCCGTTCTTGTTAAGAGGGTGCGATTATTTATTTAGGGAGCAAACGGTCCAGAAGCCGCTTCTGCGGGCGGAAGAGCAGCTGCCCGCCTTTACGGGCGAGCGAATCTCCGCGGAGTGGCCTGGAAATCAAAAACGTGATGGGAAAGGTGTCTGCAACATCCCCCCACCGGCTCTGCCGAGCGCTCAGTGATGGGGAGATGGGACACCCCCGCCGGGACAGGACGATGTCCTCATCGCAGATGAAGAGACGCTGGAAACGCGGAAGCAGCCACTAGAGCAGGATTTGGGATCCGTTGTAGGTGTTTCATCCCCGAATCCTTTGAAAAGTGCTGGGAGGGGGAGCTGCCAGAGGACAAGGGCTTTGACCGTGTTGCTCAACTTACTGATGTCGTTTAACGCGAGGTCGGAGGCGGCTTTTTGTGCGAGGTATCCTGGGGAGCCCTCAGTCCCGAAGAAACGCTTCAAAGTACTTTCCCGTATTTTGTAAACTTAGCTTCTCAGGGTAGCTCGGGTGTTCCTTACATCGCCTTATGCGTGCGGAAGGCAGAAAGTGTATTCCTGCCGATTGAAGTTGCTCCACAGTTAATTAACACATCTCCCGAACTCACAGTCGTCTTAGGAAGCTTTTCAATTTTTTTTTTTGAATTATTATTAATTTCTTACAGCCCCGTTGGCAACCGCTTTGAGATGGGCTAACCGGGGAGCCGGGCGGGCTGAGCCCGCGCTGCAGCCCCGCGGGAGGGACCGGCGGCGGCCGCCGGGACTCGGCGCTCGTAGGAGCCGGAGCCTGCAGGGGAACGGGCGCACCGAGCAAAGGTGGCCTCCGAAAGGAAAGGTGGCCGGCAAGGAGAATACCTTCAGCATGCAAATGAGGTGTTAAAGTACGAAGGCCACCCGCTTTCCTGCCTCCCGTGGCAAGGCACAGACGATCAGACTTCGAATTACTCGGAGGAAGAAGTTTTAATACTCAGAACGGCGGGGGCTTTCCCCTCTTCCCTGCTGCCGCTTCTTACACAGCTCTCGCATTTTTTAACCCCTTAGTTGCCACCTCTCCTCCACTCTTCAGAGATTTATATTTTTTTGTGCTCATGACTGAAGATCAGACAACGGTATGTTGCCGGGCAACAGGTATGAGGATCTTCTTCTCCATTAAAGTAATCGACCTGGTGTGAAGATGTTGCTTACCCCTGCAAACCTTGCCTGTTGCAAAAAAACCCCCAACCCCAATCAACACCCCCCCCAGCAAACACTTGCCTTCTCAGAGTCACCAGGCGAGTCCTGTGCTCCTTGCCTCTAGCAGGGGAAAGCAGGCAAACCACAACTATTTGCCTGTAGCCATTACTTGTTTCTCCAGATAGATAAATAACTTACAAAGTGGAACTGCTGAACAGCAAAGGGTGCTAGATTGGGTGAGGAATTTAGCTGGGCAATGCAAACAGGCAGTCTCAAGGAGGAAATCCCTAACTGGTAAGAAATTGGTACCTGAAATGCCAGTAAGTGCCAGCGTCACTGTCTGCTGTGAGTGTTTGCTTTGCTTTGGATAGTCCAACCATTACCATACTAAGAATGGGGCTTAATTTGCTTATCCATATACATATGAAAGGACAAAGCTGAACGGGGAGAACACTTGCCAAATACAGTTCTCAGTTGCTTACTTGCTGAATGCAGCAGCACACTGCTAACTCTGTACAGCCAGCTTCCGTGTTAGGACAAACACAGGTCTCATCTTTCAGACAGGACCAGAGCAGGAGTGTATCGGTCTCATGCACCAAGCCTAGGATTTCCAGCAGTCTTATGTTTTAATGCCCACTTTGACACTGGGTCACACCTAACATCGGTTAAACTCAACAGGGAGCAGCTGCAGACCGAGTTTACCTCCCATTTTGCCAAGCACAGAATTTTTAGAAGAATGAATGAACTGCAAACACTTGCAAGCAGCATATCTTTATTAGAAAAAAAGTTTTCAAAGCTCTGTGAATTCTGAAAGACTTGGATCCTGAAAACTTTACTCTCACCGAGGACATCCTTGAAAAAGTAGGTGCAATATATTTGTTTGTAGTTCTGCCTAATCCTTTGTGTCTTCTCCTTTCGTGACACAGAATACCAAAACTTCAGTCTGACCTGTTTCTGCTCATAAATAAAAAAATGCACTCAATGTCAAAATCACAATGTGGAACTTGCTTCTGTTCTGGATAGCTATTGTCTAGCCAAAAATGAATTCAGTTACAAAACACATGATATGTAAGAGCTTGTAATGTTTTATAGACATTAAATCACAAACTGGCTAGCACTTACATTCATGTCAGGACCTAATAATTTTCACTTGCTGTGGCAGACATTAGTTTTTTTCTGACTATATGAGTCAGGCAAGAAAGATGATAGTCTTCTAATTATTAGCCAAGGTGCTAAGTTTCCCCATCTCTACCCTCTTGTCTCTTGGCAGGTAAATATTCCAAGGTACATTTTGTGCAGCATCATGGCATATCAGAGAGTGGGTATAAAAAATCTATTACAAATATGTCCAAGCTGAAATATAGGTAAGCAGAACAAAAGATCTTCCTCCTTTGCCTCAGTGGTTTTTGTTCTTACATGTAGAGTAGGCAACAATATTTCTTGTTGTCAGTAATAATATATAACATTATTGCAGACAAAAGGAGAAGCTATGTTGCCTGCTAGAGATAATACACGTTATACAGGATAGACTGCTTACTTTCAATATCTTTCAATTAAACTTTAATAAAAAATGAAAGCCAAGAATAAAACATGGTTAATGGTGTTAGTTAACAAGTCTTTTTTTCATATGGTAGTATTTCTCTGTTTTGTTTTGATTTTGCAATTTGGTAGCAGAAAGACAAATTTGTTTCAAAATGTAATTGCTGGCTTGCTATCAAAATACTCATGGGAGAATTCGCAGGAGTTAACACCCCCCCCCCAACCTCAATAAAATATTCGCATCAGCACTTCTCTTCGTGTAAATGGTAGGAAAGGATTGAGAGAGACGAAAGAGCTAAATGTGAAAGAAAATAATTTTCAGCCTTTTGTAAAATGCTTGGTGAATTTCACTTAGTGATTTTGGGCTGAGCACACATTTTACGTACTGCAATACATTTAAAATAAGATGTGTGGCTTTTGCTATTTGGTAGCAGAGAAAAATGCACTTGGGAAGTCCGGGTTAATTCAAGAAAGTTATGTTACAAATACCTTCACATAATTTATTGTGTTTCTACAGGCACTGAAGGGATCAGAAGGGAATAGCTGCATCTACTAGATACATTTTTGGCAGATAATTTAGCCACACCTCCCCTATTTGTAGTAGTTGTCATGATCTTGCTAAACCTGGTATCCTTCCTTTACTTTTTTTTTTTGTCAGCTGCCATCTCTAGCCCGACCGCAATAACTTCTCTGATAAAATCTGTGTCTAGTCTTCGTTGGACAAATTTTCATTCCCATTGAAACACTGATTTTACTGGGACTGCTTGGGTGAAGACTCAGCTGAGAAGTCAGTAAGACCTCTGGCTATGCCGTCATCCTAAAATGCTCAAGAACAGGTGGGAGAAGCAAGGGTCTTGATTATGGGCAGATCTCAAGACTGGTATTACTATGGTGTTTCTCCTGCCAGCATGGGTTTCCGTAGGTTGGCATTTCACTTTTCTGAGGCATAACCTATATTTCCAGAGAGCGTAATACCAGCAGAGAAAGTAAGCAAAGTTTTTTCCCTTCCCACTGCTGCCAAAAATTGCAAGATAGGACCCAATAAAGATAATAGGAATAGGAAATAGAACATAGGCGCTCAGCTGCTGCCAAACCCAGCAAGCACTTTTAGGTACCTTAGTTGACAGATCCCTGCCTTCAGGCTCTGTATGGCTGACCACTCTTTGATGTCTTATCCTGCTAGGATCCTTACGAGCTTGATCCTGTTGATGGGCTTTGAGGATGCTCCATGAGGAAACCCCACACTCTCAGGGTTTAACTCCCCACACAATGTGCAGGAAACTGCTTTTAATGAATAATGAGAGGAAGGACACAGCAGTGTATCTCCATTTCCTCTGAAATCACTTGGCTGACAAGGTAGGAACTCCCAAGAAGTCAGACCAGAGGTGCCCAAGCTGAGAAGAGAGCAGAATTTCAGTCACATTGTCCCCGGGCATTATCTAACTGCTAAGTGTGCACAGGCAAAACAACGCGTTTGCTCCAGGGATCAAATGATGCTTGGTTTCTTCTGGATTCACGCCAGTTAGCAGAGATCTGTATCTTCACAGAGATGTGAACTCTGATGAAAGCTTCTTACGCAATGGGAATATTTACAAAAACTGCGGTGCTGGATAGGTGCTCTGATGTGTAACATGATGTGAGCTTGGCTTTCTCTTTAATTGGGATATAGGAATAATCTCCACTACATAGCTGCCTATTTTCTTAATTTTTAGAAAGCTAATTGCCCCTCAAACCAGCCAACAGATACGAGAGTTCCTGTGAGGCGAAGTACAGAGGCAGACTGACCGTTTGGTCATATGAGATTTGTTTCCATAAGAAATCACTCCACTTAACTTCACATGTGCAACACTGGTGACCAGAATCTCATGAACTCAGAATAAACTTTACATTTTTTGATTACTACAAGAATATGTTTACACTATGACTAGAGTCTGCCTGTTTTCTTGAGGTTGCGTTTACATTTGACAAGTATCTTTCCTGTTACACGAAGCTAATCTATGTAACCGAGGTAGTAGGATGGATTATTCTAATAAGTGAAATTCAGAAGGGAACTGTAGCACACTTATCCCGGATTAATAAATTAATTCATTAACAAAAGACTTGCTCAATACAGAAAAAGGCTTGCAAAGTCAAGTCACTGAACTGCACATTACTTGTCTTAAAAGGTGTTGTCTTACAACCTAGTTTCTGCACGTGGAATCATTCTGGAATATTTTTTGTTTGGTAAATTAAAAGTCAGCAATTTTCCTTGAGCAGACAGAACCTTAGATTTCACTTTTAACTGATGGGAAGTCATCTCACATACTGCAAATTCTGCTGCCAGGACCAGTGGACTTCCTCCTTGTGGGAAGCTGTGAGTATAAAACCTCTATCACAATGATATTCTGCATCACAGGACTACAGCAATGCGGAAAGCAGTATATTTAGGGTGAATTTAGGGCTGTTTAAAAGATACTCTTTCCCACTGAGTAAGGAGCAGCTCTGACCCTCCTTCCAAGAGTCACGAAGTCAAAATGCAGCAGCTATAGTGGTTAAGTACACATTTAAGTGGAAGAGAAGTGGAAATGTGCCTGAATTATACTGCAGTTCAAATAAACTACAAGAATACCTGGGGTACTTTCAAAGTTTAACAGGAAAGTTATATATCTAACCACATAAAAAATCCTATCTATAGAACACTGTTGATACAGGGAATTACGATCTTCACAATAAATCCAAACCCTCAGAGGGCTGGTTAAACCAGCAAGAGCAAGGGGGTGCTGGCGAACAAGGCTGCGCAGCAGGCGAGAGCAGGCACCAGGGCCGTGCTGGTGGGCACCCGGACTGGGCATAATGTGGCTCTCCTTAGCCAAATATGTGACATGCTGAGGGAGGGAGAGAAGTCTCTACGTGCTTGTTGCATGATTGTCAAATTTGCCTGTAATACAGTTCTGTCAGAGGCAAATATCGCTGCAGCACAGTTGCTCTGGGAAGCCTTCCTTTCCTAGGCTGAATTGCAACTATCAAATCTCAGCTGGTTTGGCTGAAAAAAGATCATGGCAGTGACGTCTTTTCACTGAAAAGGATTGCTTCCCACACTGTTGTCATTAAAGCAAAATATAAACTAGCCAAACTCTGTCTTCACCAAGCTCTGAACTTATTAGATAGCCTGGTAATTTCTATGAGAAGACAAGCCTTATTTTGCTTTATTTGAAAAACTGTTCTGAGATTTTCACAGTGGTTTCCAGTCAAAAATGTCAAAATTTACTTCCTGAAAGTAGGACTAAAACACAGATGCTGAACCAGCCTGCTAAAAATCACAAGTGAAGTCTATAATAATACACTGAATTTCTCTTTCCTGTGTATTTGGCACAAAAAAGGGTCTTTTTAGCAACAATGTACAAGCTAATTAGGTTATTATTAGCACAGGAAGAGTGCGTGAAGACTTCAGTCAACATCGAAGGTCTTGTGCTGCGTGCTCAGGCCAATACTTGTCCTGTCTGCTGAAAGATAATGTTTTTATAGGATGATAGGCTAGACTGCAGCTCTCTGGCAAAGCTCAGGAGGAAGTAACAGTATCAGCAAGTGCCTACTTGAGGATTTGCAACAAAACAAACACCTTTCCATATAGACCTATTCGTTCCTTCCGTAAAGCATCTGAAACAAGTCAAAACAAGTGAGAGGGATGAGAGGGTGGAGGGCCTGGGCAAGAACCAGCATCTACTTGCAGGGCAAGCGACTGTCCCAGCTGAAGGTTCACAACTGTTACATGGTTTTCGCTTTTCTCTTTCAGATTTCAAAATACAAATCAGGTATTTCCAATCACCAACTCACTAAACTGTCTTACACAAGAAAAAATATTCAACATTATGCAAAAGGGTAGCCAAATGCTTGTGACAGTCTCGGCTTGCACCCAGAGAGGATGCACAATTGCATCCAGAGCAAAGTGATGGATGAACAGAAGACCTGACACGTAAGGCATCCTGCAGAAGGCAATCAAGGTAACTGAAATTCAGAAAAGGACCAATCTTACTGTCAAACAAAATACAGTAAGATTAAATATTATAAGCTTAGATGTAAGAAATACAAAGGTGAAAAATTATATGCTTATCTTTAAGAAATACGATCTGTCTGTTCAGAGGTAGGACTATAGCCTGTCTCTCAATAGTCTGCCTCTCTTCCATCCTCCCTCCCATTTTCCTCTTGAAAGAGCAGTCTAGTTTGCATTTGTGTGTATTGTCACCGGAGGTTTTTACGGGACAGCCTCCTGCCCAGCATTTCTGCTGGGCTGCCCTACTCTCAGCAGCGACTGCTCTCTTGTTGATGTCCTGGCATGAATGAATTCACACAAAAAGAAAGCAATAGATCTTTGTCATTAAACTCAGAGAGCAGCACACACGTAAGGGGCACTGCGGAAAGTTGGGTGCAGAATTAAATGCTGCAACATAGCAGGAAAGAAAAGGGACAGCTCGCTTTTCAGAAGAATCTGTAAAGATGGTCCAAACAGTAGAGGATGAGTCATAATATGAAATTCTGGTGATGTCTGCCTCCAATGTGTAAGGGCAGAAGACTTTTATTTGAAAGTTGTGGACATCTAGTGCTGATTGAAATGATCATATTTTAAAAAAAACCCGTCTTGTCAAGATATCCAGATTGTGTGTTTTACTCAGCTTGCGATTTAGTGATAGCACTAAAAGAGGAATCTGGTGAAACTAGATTGAAGGAAGATACAGAAAAAATAAGGAAAATTTAAGGAAGATCCATAGGAATGACTAAACAACTGGGTGCTGGATGAAGAAGACTGTAAGAAAAATTACTTCTCGTTTGTGAAAGAGAAGAATAAGTGGTTACACCTGAAGTATTTGTATGGAAAACAGAAATCTAAAAGGGAAAGTTTCTTGGGATGCTTAGAGTTTCATTGTTTGCAAGCTTGGCTGAAATGAGCCAAGTTTAGACTCTAGGTTGCAAAATTTTAGCTGTGATGATAACCAGTCATTGGAATGAAAATAATCAGTTACTGGAATCATCACCAAAGGCTACAGTAAAACTCTTGCGAATGGTAACTCTTTAACCGCTTTGATTTTCTAAAGGAAATAAAATGTAGTCTAGGTAGGAATTAGTTTAAGGAACTCCACAGTAAGTATTGTGGAGGTAATCACAGCAGTCCTCTACAGTGAGTTTACTATCTCTGAATCTATGGAGATAAGCCATCAAGTGATTAGCTACAAAATTGCAAAATTATTTCACTGCTGCAGGCTGTAGAACACCAATCCATATTCAGCATTTCAAACTCTTCGAGAGCTGGAAGAGGCTGACCCTGAACTCATGGTTCTGTTCTGGTGAGGCCCACCATCAACCCATGCTGAGATATTTTTTGGGTAGTTATGTTTGAGTGGGTTATTCATTGACCCTTAAATGTTTGCATAATAAAATTGAGATTTGTTTAATTTATTCCTTGATAATTTGGTGAAAATCCAAAATTTGAGAAAAATCAATTTTTGGCCATTTTTACTGATTCCTTAATTTAATTAATTTTTTTTTAAATGCTGACTTCTGCAGAACTTTATTTTAGTGTTTGCGAAGGTTCACATTTAGCCTTCTTTTTGAACCTGATTCATGGCCCACTGAAATTTATAGGGGCCATTCATTAACTATAATGATCTTTGAAATGGGTCCCTTGTGAAATGAACGGCTCAGTTGAGAACAGATGCAATCATCTTTGAATTTTTAAACTATACAGATTGAACTTGAATTGTTTGCATTCACGTCAAAGTGTGCTGACTTAGAAGAAGAGGTAATTGTAACAGTTAAACACACCTGCCTACGAAACTCTACTTATTGCTTCTCTATGAATCCCTCCTGCTAACAGATGCACAAATGGAATTCTGCAAGAGTTTGCCCTGCTTGTGTTATATTCAATATTTTCATTAATGACCTAGAGGGGAAAAAGAGTATGCTTATTAAATTTCCAGAAAATGTCAAGTTGACAAAGACTGGCTGCTGGAGGACAGGATTAGAATTCAAAATGACCTTGACTAACTGGGTAAGTTGTCTGGAAAAATAGGATAATATTGAATAGGGGTATGCTTTAGGAACTAAACTCAGTGAGGGATGACCAGTTGCACAAGTACAGGCTGTGGGCTAACCATGACAACTGACTAGGTAACATTTTTATGGAAAGGAAGATATGAGTTTATGGTTGAATGAAATCTTGACACATCAGCAATGTCATGCTGTTGCAAAACACCCTCCTGAGATACGATAGGCAGGAATATAGATTACAAGACATGGCAAGTAATCCTTCTGCTCTGCTCAGCACTGTGAATGCCTCCGCTAGAGTATGCTACCTGGCTTTGGGCAAAAGACGTCATGAAGAGTGTGTGCCAGCTGGAAAACACCCAGCAGAAAACAATGATGATCAATCAGCAAAGATGATTTAGGCTAGACATCAGGGCAAAACCATCCTTTCAGCTCTAAGGGAGAGTGAAGCAGATATTGCCGATTGTCAGGCACTGTCAGCATTTGAAATCTTAAAGAGCTATTTGAAAAAGCATCTTTCATGAATGACACTGGTGTAGCTGATCCTGCCTTAAGGAAATACAGGGTAACCTTCTTGGGTCTCTTCCAGCTCTCTGGTTCAGGAAGGCTTATGCTGCATGACTGACTCTGAAGAAGTCAGAAGTGTCACCTTGCTTACACCTGTGAATTAGTGAACGACTTTAGATTTCACAGAATCATAGAATACCAGGTTGGGAGCGACCCCAAGAATCATCTGGTCCAACCTTTCTTGGCAAAAGCACAGTCTAGACAAGATGGCCCAGCACCCTGTCCAGCTGAATCTTAAAAGTGTCTAAAGTTGGGGAATCCACCACTTCCCTGGGGAGATTGTGCGAAAGGGTGGGTGTTCTCATTGTGAAAAATTTTCCTCTTGTGTCCAATCAGAATCTCCCCATGAGTAACTTGTACCTATTAACCCATGTATTTTCCATGTGACTCCTTGTAAAAAAGGAGTCTTAATCTTCTTTGTAGCCACTCTTTAAGTACTGGATCATGGTGATGAGGTCTCCTCAGCCTTTTCTCAAGGCTGAACAAACCCAGTTCTCTCAGCCATTCCTCATATGTCAGGCTTCCCAGTCCTTTGACTGTCCTGGTGGACCTTCTCTGGACCCTCTCCAGCCTGTCCACGTCTTTTTTCTATAGTGGGGACCAAAACTGAACACAGTATTCCAGGTGTGGCCTGACAAGCACTGAGCAGAGTGGGATAGTGACTTCTGTATCTCTGCTGGTGATGCCTTTGTTGATGCAACCCAGCATCCTGTTGGCTTGCTTTGCCGCAGCAGCACACTGTTCACTCTTATTGAGCTCGTTGTCCACCAGCACCCCCAGGTCCCTTTCCACAGAGCTGCTCTCCAGCTAGGTAGATTCCAGCCTGTGCTGCACTCCTGGATTATGTTTTCCCAGGTGCAAGACCTTACACTTGTCCTTGTTAAACTTCATAATGTTCTTGTTAGCCCACTCTTCCAGCCTATCCAGGTCTTCCTGCAGGGTGGCTCTCAGTTCTGACGTGTCCACTTCCCAACTCAGTTTGCTATCATCAGCAAACTTCATCAAAGTACACTTGATCCCATCATCCAGATCACTTACGAAGACATTAAGCAATGTTTGGCCCAATATCCATCCTGGGGGACCTGACAGGTTGCCAGTTTGAAAAGGAGCTGTGTACCACCACCCTTGGGGTGTGGCCTGTCAGCCAGTTCCCCCGCACTGCACAGACCACTTCTCTAGACCATAATGCATCACCTTCTCTAGGAGGCAGCTGTGGGCAACCATATCAAAAGCCGTGGAGAAATCCAGTTAGACAACATCCACTGCTTGTCCCACATCAACCCAGCAGGTTACCTTGTCGTAGAAGGCAATCAATCAGTTTTGTCAAGCATGGTTTGCCCTTGGTGAATCTGTGTTGGCTTTTCTCAATCACGTGCTTCATTTGACTTGTGATAGCCCTCAGGGGGATTCGCTCCATAACTTTTCCAGGGACTGAAGTAAGACCGATGGGCCCATAATTTCCTGGATCATCCTTTAAGTTGTCCTGTAGATGTGGGTGATATTAGCCATCTTCCAGTCTTCTGAGACTGTAATTGTTTGCATACCAACTCTTCCTTCACCAATGACGGGTCTGTGTTTGCATAGACCTGGATTTTTGTTCCTAAGGCCTGAGGCCCAACAGTGCTGTAAAAGACAGAGGTGAAGGAAGTGTTGAGAACCTCTGCCTTTTCAGCATTGTTGGTGACTAATTCACCTCTCCTGTTTAACAATGGGCCAATATTTTCCTTCTGTTTCTACTTGTTGTTTACGTATCTGAAGAATCATTTCTTGTAGTTTTTTACATCTCTGGACAATTTAAAATCAAGCTGGGGTTTTGCTTCTCTAACTGTGTCGCTGCACTCTCTAGCCATGCCCTTGTAGTTCTCAACAAGTATTCCTCTGCTTTTCCATCTCTGGTATGCTTCCCTTTTGGTTTTGAGCAGACTCAGAAGCTCACAGTTAAGCTAAGGGAGTTTCTTGTTCTGCCCACTTCCCTTACCTTTAAAGGGGATGCACTGCTTTTGTGCTTCTCCGGGAGAGCATTCTTGAAAAAATCCCAGCACTCGCTAGCTCTTTTATCCTCCATGGCAGTTTCCCATGGAATCCCTCCCAAGTGAGCTATGAGTGAGCTGAAGTTTGGTCTTCTAAAACCTTTGTCTTTTAGTACTAACCTTCAGTGTGCTCTGCGGGATCCCAAACTGCACAATATTGTGATCACTGCAGCCAAGGTTATCACTAACTGATGTATTACAAAGCAGGTTTTCTTGGCTTGTGAGAAGCAAGTCTGGCAGTGCCTCATTCCTGGTTGGCACATTTAACATTTGTATGGGGAAGCAGTGCTCTGGGCATTCCAGGAATTTGATGGGTGACATGTGAGCTGCTGTACTGTTCTTCCAACAAATGTCTGTGTAGTTGAAGTCACCCATAAGAACCAGGTTCTGTCGACCCGAAGTTTGCTTAAGTGACCAAAGTACCACTTCGTTGGCCTTATTGTCTTGGTTTGGAGGCTGGTAGCAGATGCCCACTGTAAGATTCCCCTTGGAGATGACCCCTCTGATCTTGGCCCAGAGGCATTTGATAGGGCTTCCATAATTGCTGTAGTTGACTTCTACACATTTGAGGTTCTCCTTAACATAGAGCACGACTCCTCCACCTCCTCTTCCCTGCCTGTCTTTACAAAACAGTCTAGAGCCATCCATTGTGATCCTCCAGTTGTGTGAGTTGTCCCACGATGTTTCATTTATTCCTATGATATCGTAACTTTCTGACTTTGTCCAAGAACACATAAAAAAGAGAACATTTCAGAACTTGAATCTACAGATCTGTTTTTACGCAGAAAGTCTGCCTTGTCTGCTCTTTTTCTGATGTAAATGGTGGCCTGTTGTTTCAGCCCCTCTGTGGATACCAGCCTGGGAGACCTGCTGTTGCCTAGCCATCAGGGCTTGCTTTTATTACCACACTTTCAGGAAGGCTTCACACTTCTTGGTGACTATTGCAGTTTTTTTTGCAAAGAGCACTGCAGCTTCACTGGTCAAAAAGGACCAACCTTTTGGCTTATTTACAGATTTGACTCAGTCCATGTCTTGAGCAGATACCCTGTTTTGAGCTTAAGAGTTGGTTTCTTTTGATCTAGTTACAGTGTATGAGGAGTGAACATATGTTAAAATTGCATTGAGAGTCCTCTTTGCACAAAATGCCATTAGCTTTTATGCCTACATTCCCGTTACCTTAAGTAACGCATTTTCATGACTGTAATGGAAAAAACCAAGCTCATTATATTCAGCAATTCTTTTTCAGCTTATTCTCAATCATTGAGATGAATACAGGTCTTGAGGTACATTGTTAGAGGCTGTCTCATATTCTTATATATTTCAGGCTAAATTCAGGGAAATGTTATTCAGTAGCTCTTCTTTGTATCTATGATAAAACATATAGGATTCAAATTTAATGTCTTTGGCTCAGGCTACCTGAATAATTTTTGACTAACATAGAATAATATTGATAAAGTTCCTGTATTCTTTATTAATTCCAAATGCTAATATCATGTGTATATCTTCACTCTTTTATTTTAAAGTAATATGAATCAAGGACATTTAATTCTATTTTATGCATTATACTTTCATATACTGTATTTCTATCCTTATCTGAGAAAGCTGACAGTCTGCTTTAGACACTCCACCTGTAAGTATAATAAATCCTTTCAGTGAGATTGGCCTATGTTTATTCTAGGCTTTGCACACCATAGTGTAAATTTGTTATGGTTCAGTAAATCAGAATCACAGCATCACAGAATGGTAGGCATTGGAAGGGCCCTCTGGAGATCACCCAGTCCAACTCCCCTGCTAAAGCAGGTGCCCCCAGAGCAGGGTGCACATGAACGCATCCAGGTGGGTTTTGAGTATCTCCAGAGAAGGAGACTCCACAGCCCCCCTGGGCAGCCTGTGCCAGGGCTCTGTCACCCTCACAGTGAAGAAATTCTTCCTCATGTTCAGGTGGAACTGCCTGTGCTCCAGTTTGTGCCCAACATTGCCCCTTGTCCTGTCACTGGGCACCACTGAAGAGAGTCTGGCCCCATCCTCTTGACACTCGCCCTTTAGATATTGATAAGCATTGATGAGATGCCCTCTCAATCTTCTCTTCTCCAGGCTAAACAGACCCAGGTCTCTCAGCCTTTCCTCATAAGAGAGATGCTGCACTCCCCTCATCATCTTTGTAGCCCTCCGCTGGACTCTCTCCAGTCGTTCCCTGTCTCTCTTGAACTGGGGATCCCAGAATGGGACACAGCACTCCAGATGCGGCCTCACCAGGGCAGAGTAGAGAGGGAGGATCACCTCCCTGGACCTGCTGGCCACACTCTTCCTAATGCACCCCAGGATGCCATTGGCCTTTTTGGCCACAAGGGCACATTGCTGGCTCATGGTGAGCCTGTTGTCCACCAGCACTTCCAGGTCCTTCTCCACAGAGCTACTCTCCAGCAGGTCAGCCCCCAATCTGTACTGGTGCATGGGGTTGTTCCTCCCCAGGTGCAGGACACTACTCTTGCCGTTGTTGAACTTCATCAGGTTCCTCTTCTCCCAGCTCTCCAGCCTCTCCAGGTCACGTCGAATGGCAGCATGCTAAATGCTTCTTATAAATGCTTTTAGAAGATATATCTGCCCTAAACTCAGAAGTGGGCCATGTCTGGAATGTGCTATTTAGAAGAACCTCAGGTAGCACTACTTACGTATTTCAGCCAAGCTTATTCTTCATTAAAAAATATGAACAGATTATTTAGCCATAAAAGTTTCAAAGATCTTAAGTGCTTTGTCAAATTGGAAAATGCATTTCTAATTTCCTAACCTGTGATTGAGTCATAATTAAACTGATTAATAAAAAAGCGTTTACCACCACCACCTCCCTCCCCATGTAACTTCAATAATACCATGAGTCAAGCAATAAATGAAAAATAAAAACCTACAACTTTTCAAACCAGTGGTAAAGTCATGATCTTTATTGAACTGGTGAATCTCTTAGTGCACTGAAGGATTCAACATCACAAAAGATTGAAACTTAAGCAATTACGCAGCGTATTTTTCAGACAATTTGTCCATTTTGCCAAGAATACATGTTTTATTAACATTTCTTGAACTCTTGGTATATGCTTGGCAGCTTTGGGGTTATTTGCGTCTCTGAGGGAGTCAGTAGTCTTCTGTTACAAATTGAGATTTCCTGTTCTGGACATCTAACTTTGCAGAATACTTCACCACAATCAGTGAACTGAGATTTCTTCCAGAAAATGAGCAGAATGAAAATATTAAAAAAAGCATTGAACTTTGATGTTGTTACATGCTGAAAATTGACTAACAAAAGCAGTAAAAACAATTTTCCTTTCAATTCTCATTTAAAGAAACCCAACCTTGAAGCTGTGCATGTACACTTACCCCATGTTATCGCAATGTGTGCCAGCCACATTGCCAATGAAACTATAATTTATCTATAAATGTAAAAAAGAAAACACAGACATTTCATTAGTCACAAACCTCAAGCTTCTCTGCAAAATGTGACTCTCATCACAAATATTTTTTATCACATTTGCTCCTTATTAGCATTTTTCTATCAATTGATCTTAAAGTACTTTACACGTAGAAGTATCTAGCAGTAATACAGATTTACACAAAGACAAATTGAAGAATAGGAAGCAAACATTTAGGGTGACAGACAATTCAGGAGTAGAATACAAATCTCTGAAAGAAATCTGTAGCAGTTTAAATTGGGACTGGAAATGGTTAAAGGACTAAATACTAACTTAAATTTGAGCTGAACTGAGCTAAGAAGTCTGAAGCCAGAACAAACTGTTTTACAAATTTTAATTTGTTTAATTTGTTTAATTTGTTTAATTTGTTCTTCCAGATGAGGTCCACGACTACAGTCCTTAGCATGGAGAGTTCACTTTAATGATTTAAACTACCTCTTAGAAAAATTAACATAAAAACTAGAGCAACAATTTGAGATTATACAGCTAATTAATTATATCTGTCACTGTTAGCTCCAAGGGATTCGGCTCAATTGCATATTTTATGAAGTAGGAAAAGAGGGAGTAAGCACTTGAGCGAAAAGTTGAAGATTTATCTGCAGCCCACATTCATATTCAGCTCAATATGAAGAGCGTGTATTTATTCTCTGAAGACAAGAATACTGATCAGAGTAAAAGACTCCTAGTCCTAAACAGGTCTTACGTACTAGGAAAAAAGAAAAAGATGTACAACCACCAGATCAGGTAACACCCTTTTAATGCTAGCCGTTCTTTTTTTTTTTTTTCTCCTGACAGCTCATTTCTAAAGAAGACCTCAAGCTGCTGATGTTTTATAGTAGTGTTTGTGCATTTACTAAATTAAAACATGCTTCATGTCTTGCCGTCACTGCTAGTGAATTCTTACTTTTTTTCATTGGTAACAACAAGAAGAATAACTGTGCTCACTGCTGGCGATTGTTGGTAAGTGATCGTAATGCGGGTCCTTCCATTCTGGGCACAGATGAGACAGCTTGTTCCACCACCTGAAGAAAAATAAGAAAAATTATAATGTGTCTACATGGTCGGGGAAGAAGTGAAATGAAAAGGTTTGAAATGAAAAGATTTGAAAGCCTCTGAAAGGCAGCTCTGTATATGCAAATTTAGGCAAATTAAGACTGATAGGATCTATTTCTGCAAGTTTGCAAAGCATCTCTGTGTAACATCTCGGTCACTGACTAGATAAGGAAAGTGTGCTTTTGTAAGTCTGCTTCATTAGATGGATCACATCCATTTGGGATCTTAGTATAATGCCTCTCGCATGTGATGACTCTTTGCTGGCAAAATCTGGCACTTTGTTGACAATACCCTTCCACCATGGGGATGGGGAGAGCACAGGATTCTTCATGAAGCTGAGTCTAATGAGACAAATCAGTTGAGTTTTGTTCAAATGGTCAGCGTCTAATCGAAATAAAATCGAGATCTACAGAGCACTGAGAGGGCACAAAATGTTACCAAACTTCATGGTGATAGTCCTTTATATGTTAAGATATATTGTAAAATAACAAAAATGCCCCTTTGCTCCTTCCCTTAAGGTTAAGCAGCTGCGTCATCTCTGTGCTGCAACTTCATCGGTTATGTCTTATGAATATCAGGTCTGAATTTTCCTGTTACAGGCAAAACCTGAAGGATTTGTCCGTCTGAAGAAATGTACTGCCAGAACTATGACTGGCTTCATGGATACACTTATTCCTTCCGTCCCCATGGGGAATTACAGCAGTATAGTTAAGCTGGTAAATTTTCCTATTTAGACAGGCCCAGACATCTCAGGAAACACTGCTAAATTAAATATTTCTCCTGGGGGAGTAGTATATATACATACTTTCATCAAGTTTTGGTCATACCTACACACACAACAAATAAGTTTAAGAGACAACTACCTGCTGTTGTGTTACAAGGAGTTTTTCCCCTGCCATATTTTGTCAGGACTCATTCATCCCGTAAACCTCAGCCCAGCTTTGTGCAGCATGGCTGTCTGTGACCCCTGGACCAATTTTGTGAGGCAAAAATCCCTTAGAGGAACATCTACAAATATTTTTGCTCCCATAAAACCTAAGCCTATACTGGTAATAGTGCAGTAAAGTTGTTAGAAGTGCAGGATAAAATGTAGGTATCTACTGTGAACCATTTTACCTCTTCTGCAGTAGTAAGACTAGAGTCTGGTTGTAATCTCATACTGCTGTTTTTGTAGCTTAGATGGGGGTTGGAGAAATAGTTGTGCATTCTTTCACGCTACAGAAGTACTGGGAGAGTAACATTGAACCAGCAGCAGAAGAGGCATTAAAATGACTTTTTGTATTCCACTTACTTCCAAACTTATTCTCAGAGGTGACAACCATCTCACTGAAAGCCACAGGAGTTTTTTTGCTTAGACTCTCTTGTAGAATACAAGAAGATATACGGAATACATGTATCAGCAGAAACTATGAATGAAGTGCTATTCGGTGTGAATTTAGGGCATAAGTATCTTGACTAGAACAGGGCTGCCCACCGAGGAACAGTCTTTCAAATATCACAGTTGGGCCACGCACTAATGCACACCTTCCTCTCAGTCACCGTATGAAGATCAGAAACCCTTGGGCCAGACACCTGTAATTGCAGGCTTTGTCTGGCTCTCAGGGTGTTAACTACTGAAATCACCTCCTAGATCTTCTTGATGCTAAGGAAACTCATGACTGCCTATCCCTCTGTGTTGATTCTTCCAGCTTTTACTGGACTTTAAAGGCCTTTGGCATGCACTAGTCTAACTATGATTTTTAAGATTTTTATATGTGACTTAGTTCAAACAAAAATACCCCAAACACTCAGAAAAATTCCAAAATCCCAACAGTCTCTCTTCGACATATTCTGAAAAAAAAATTAGTTTGTACAACATGATTTGTACCCAAGACTTACTTGCACAATTGTAATGTCACTACACGGTGGATGTGTCCAGATAAATTCTAAAACATCAAAAAATACTACTGTAAAATAAGGTAGTGAAATATCTCCTTGTATAAAATGGCAGTTAACAGGCTTCAACAAGGTCTATGGTGGTTTTAAAAAATTCCTGAGCACTTAGTTTCATCAGTTCATAACAACATCTTGGGCTTTGGTTTGGTTTTAAAAAATTCCTGAGCACTTAGTTTCATCAGTTCGTAACAACATCTTGGGTTTTGGTTTGGTTTTAAAAAATTCCTGAGCACTTAGTTTCATCAGTTCGTAACAACAACTTGGGCTTTGGTTTGCTTTTATGAGGATGGCTGTAATTTCTCTCCATTCAAGGAAATTGGTAGAAGGGTGAAAATACAGTAAAGAATTACCAATTTGGGAAACATTTCCTGCTTATGTAAGGGAAATTAGACATCTGACAAAGCTAAACACACAAAACTACAATAAAGTAGAACCTAAAGATTAAAAGAAAGTTCAGAATTTTGAAACCTAAGCATTTAAAAGCCAAAAAGGAAGCACAAACAAACTCAGGAAACCATTTTCAAACTGAAGTAAGCACAGAACTTGCAGCAAGACCCTGCATTTGTCCTACAGAGTGTTAGTTGGACAAGTTTCTAAGCAAGCAGCCAAGGTAATAACCCAACATAGCTGTGTGCAGTGGGGTAACATAAGAAACTTGAGGACCGGTTGTTACTCATTTTGTGCTTCTACTGTGGCAAGGCCACAAGTTTGAGTTCCCATATGGAGTATACACACTGGATCAAATAATCCCTGTTGGTCTTAATGTTTCCCCTTTTCTTGTATGTTGCTAAGGAACTCTGTACATTTTTATACAAGACCACAAGATTTATCATTCCTGAGGCCTTTGCCATGAAAAATCACATTTTTTTTTCTTTTTCTTGGAGAAGACGAGGAAGGGTAGATGTTGAACAGCAGCTATCTCTATTGGCTGCAGTAGAGACCGTCTCTGTGGCTCCCGAGCAGACCCGGTGTGATAACTGATTTTCCTTATTGGATAATAGCAACAGGAAATGCCAGCACTGTCCTGGTACATCCCCCAGTGAACTGGAAAAATGACAAGGACAGGAGGGTACACTGGATGAGAGAATGTGACCAATGCAAGGAGCCAAGGGAGGTTTCTAAAACCCAAAGCTCTGGCAGTTGCTCAAGTTGACCCACCCTTTATTAAGTCTTCATCATCCTCCCTGATACAGAGGCAGAAAGTAACATTTCATTTCCACTTATATCAACTGGAGTTATTTCCCAGTAAAATTGGACTGGCAGTAACATGATGACGGTTCATCTGTTTTATGTGATGCAGACTGGTATAGCTCAATTGGCCTCAATGGAGTCATGATGAAGCAGAGCAAAATAACAGCTTTCCTTCTCTTAGTCTGCAACTTGCTGATACTCATTTTTAAGCTGGCTAAGGAAAACTGCATCCTGTTTTCTTACAGATTAGCAATATTAAACTTCACTAGGTTAGTGGTAAGTAGCAGTAGTAATCATCCTCTCTTTAAACCCCTGAAGACTGGTCAGTAGTTCTCTTTCTACAGTTGTGGCACTAGTTAGGTAAATCATAATGAAATCATCAGTAGAGCAAATCGTAGTTTTAACAAGTCTTCCATAGGGCAACAGAAAAGAAGTGCTTTTCCCTCATCCACAGGTGTCCACAAATGCTAATATGTCCGATTTAAATTTTAAGGGACAAGCCTTCTAGGAGAGGCACATCTGAGTGAGATAGATCCACAAAATAAATGCCACAGAGCTCTAAACTTCCATGAAATGTGTCCTTTGAGATGTGATTGACGATGTTTACATGCTACTTATCTTCTGAAAACTAATAAATCCATTTAGACATTTGTCTTAAAATGCTCATGCCAAATTAAGAACCTGTTGCAGACATACATTTTTAGGTATCTCTGCCCTACTCAGATGCCCTGAAGTATTATGTTCACCAAAAGATTTCTGCAATGTCCTTGAAATGCTGGTGTGGGTGTAATGGTGACTAAGTATTCTGAATAACCCTTATTAGGTGTTCTTCAGTTTTATTCTACTATAATCAGTCTTTAATTTTAGGTCTGAAGGTGTATTCTTAACACTTCTAGGAAAATAATCTGTTCAACATTTGCATGGAAAATAACGGCAAAATTTGACTGTATGTATCACCAGGTAGGGGAATGTGTAATCTCCTTCCGGACCTAAACAATTTTAAAACACTCAGATATAATGCAATTATATAACTACACCAGCCTCTGGGCTCTGAAACTCTTATGATTTAAACACCGCACTACTCCTTTGTGGTCTAAGTGGCCCGTCCTCTACAATCCCTTGAAAATCATACCAAGCCATGGTGACTCTGCTATCTTTTTATATAATGTAGCATTGTCAGGTCTTCTAGTCACCAATAAAACTGCAGTATGAGGGAGGGTGGTACACCCTAAGTATAATTAAAACACCTACTTCAGTTAAGTCATGTTTGTTCTGAACTTTATTTTTATAGGTCACGAACTTGCTGCGAAAAAGCTCGCATTTTCTGGTTATAAAAGGCCACAATGGGATACAGCCTTTCTCTACTAGGTTGTTCTAGCTTTATGTTGCTGATTTTGGGAACATAAAGAACTTCTGACATCACAGAAAAAAACCATCTTGGAGATTACCATTTTTCGTAACGGTGCTCTTAACAGCAAAGCTCATGGTATCTCTAGCAAACTGGGTTTTTTGTCCTGCCTGCTTGTAGATCTTGGAGGAGTCTTTATTTCATCTGATTTTCTACAGTTAAAGAACTGATGTGAAAAATGCAAATTTTCAGTAAGGGGAGGCGAACATGGTATTGCTTTAAAAGGATTACCAGGTGTAATGCAGTTACTTTTGGGAATGAAGTAAAAAGGGAGATAGAGAAATAAGGAGAGCATCTCACAGTAATGCAAGAAAAATAAATAAAAGGAGCTCTCCTGCATGGTTTCTGACCACGCATCAAGTATTTTTTCTCTCTAAGGCAACTTCTCTGCAGATTCTGCCTCTTGTCATTGACCGAAACAACAGTGACAACCTATTCCTGCACCAACTTGATACGAAGCAAGAAGGCGTCAAGTGCAGTCTCAGAGACACTGAGCTCTAAAGCAGACTGGCTCAACAACACTGTTTTGGGGTAGTGACTGAAGTTTCAGAACAAACTTAATTTTTAGACTGTGTGCAGTGCAAAAGTCAAGCCCTTCCACCAAAAAGATAGCTGAGTGGATAGGACTAGAAAAAAACCAATAACCCTTAATACTTATTTTTACTCTCTAAACTCTTCGAATGAGGCAAAGCAGGGAAATGAGTCTTCCACAGTCCAAGCGGTTTCCCTGTTTTTTGGTTAAAATGCCACTTATTTATTCTATAGTCTGATAAATGTTTAGTGAAAACTGACACATTTTGACAGAATAATATGTTTTGGCAAAAAACACTCCTATATTTTAAAAAACGAAGCATAAAATGATCTTGCTAAAACGCACCTTCAAAGGGAATTAAGAAAACCGAAATTTTAAAGTCGTCTTTGTTCCTTTCTCTTCCTTATGTTTTTGAAGGTGTAGGAGGCAAGGGAATTATTTTGCTTTTTCAAACATACAGAAAGGCAAGTTCATCTGTCAAGCAAACAGCTAGCTGTGCCTCACTGCCAACCACTATGGAAGTTGGCAGTGTGTAGCTTTAAACAGACTAAAGATATCCAAGATATTGCATGCCCAGCTGTCCTCCTACAGAAGAAAGCAACATTGCAGTATAGCCCTTCTCCAAATACACCTTGTGTGATGTGAAGCCCATTCAAGGTATCTACTAATCAGTCTCTTGTCTTAACTCCATCTTCCCAGTAACCATGAGGTGTTGTACTGTTTGTGAACTCTGTACATAGTGTTGTTCGAATGTCTGACTTAGAAACCACTCTACAGTGGTCAGATTTATGCTTTAGACCCCTGTTTCTGCATCTTTTCTCATTTTCCAGGAACAAATTCAATCTAACATTATGCTAAACTGCTGATGGGGATGCCAAAAATGAACACAGTCCTCTAGGAGTGGCCTTACGAGTGTGCTATAAAGATTTTCTTCAACTAGTGCAGTACTGTAAATGATGTCTAGCATGTGGTTAGCCTTCGTCACAGCAAGGTCACACCATCCAATTTACCGTCCACCAGGATCCCCAGCTCCTTCTCTGCAAGGCTGGTCCCCAGCCAGTCAGCTCCCAAACTGTCCTGCTACACAGCATTACTTTGTCCCAGGTACAGGGTCCTCATGAGGTTTCTGTCAGTCCATTTCTTCCGCTCATCTAGATCCCTCTGAATGGCAGCCCTATTGTCCAGCATATTGATCCTTCTCCCAGTTTTATGTCATCTGAAAACTTGCTAAGTTGTTATGAGGACATTTTAAAGCTGGATATATAAATGCAAAGAGAGCAAAAGACATTGGCAAAGCTCAAACAGATTCAAGTGACATATGAAACAACATTTTCCAGAATTTTGGTTTCCAAAGAATAGCCCAGATTAAAATATTTTTGTCACCGATAAAAGGGATGAAATTGCTGACCCGAAGTGCTGTGGCGTAGCTGTGCCTGCTATTTGATAAACCGCTGTTTCTCAGCATCCTCGTTATCTCTTGGATAGGAAAAAAAAAAAACCCAAAAGCTACCTTTACAATTATCAATCTCATGAGAAAAACATGGAAATGTACAGGGAGATGTATACAACTCTGGTTTGTGCTCTGTACAGTCTTTTTATTTTTGGCAAATGAGAGACCCTTTGGTCTGCTGGGTTGAAGAGCTGGGGAGCTGGAGGGTAAAGCCCCAGTGAGGCCGGCCAGGGATGTTAGAGCTAGTAGAGCCAGTTATTGCTCCAGGACCCTGAGGACAGCCTTTCCTCTTGAACTGAAGAGGACATGGTGCCTGTGGGGTCCAAGAAGTTACTCCAACCTGTTACCACGCCAGTCACAGAACTGCTGAAACCTCCCCCAAACTACTTTACAGCCTAAATTTTACCTCAGTGATGCTCTGGCTGTCCCTGGACTGGGACTGCTGGGAGACAGGCTGGCAGGGGGAGGGATTGAGGTGGTGACACCTGGAAAACCAGATGAATCTGTGGGGAGCATGTGATGGGGCTGGACAGGAAGCCATGGGGTTGATTTGGTCAGTGGTGATGAGAGGTCCCAGCTTGGCAGATGGCAGGAGCGGTGCCCAAGCACTGGGGTTACACTGGTGCCAGCGTGGGTCTTGGCAAGGAGGCCAAGACCTTTTCCTTTGACGGAAAAAAAGGAGCAGAACGAAGTACATTTAGCACTTAAACGTTTTTAATATGGCAAACTTCTCTGCCAGACACTCCCTCTCTTGGGGAGCTATTTAAAATTTTTGATCATCTGCTCTTTGGATCTGTCTCATCTACATTGCCAATACCTTCTCAGATATTACTAGCATATATGATTAGGCACAACAAGAATAAATACAGTTTATTGCCAGCAGCATGACACCAGAATCAGACAGGATCCAACAATGTGTCATCCACAGAAAAGCTTTGGACCAAAATGCAGACTATGCCTAGACTTTTCATTTTTAAGCAGAAAAAAAAAAATCTTTCTACATATTTTACTAATTACCACAAAACGCAAAATGGTAAGGGAACAGAAGGGATGTCTGAAGAGAGGATAAATAAACAGTGACAAGCTGAGAAACTTTTTTTAGGTGGTTTCAATTTAACTGTAAAATTCTCAGCAAGGCATGCTTCATATTCTCCCGAATTCTTTCGGGAGTTCACATCCTTTCCTCCAGGCTCAAATTTACTCATGTACTAAACACACTATGTGGTCTCACACTGTATATTGCATTTTGGGTGTGCAAATATACCAGACGCGTGGTTGTGAGGAGTGTAAGAATTCTAACCAGTCTTCACGCTGCAGAGATCAATCAGATCTTGACATGCCTCTTCTAAATCTGCCATGTATATCAGGATGTACGTGTCCTTGGAGGCAGCAATCAAATGTCAGTGACTTCGTCATTTTCCAGGGTCTCAATCCTGTAATACAATTTTGTGGTAGGTCCAGGACAAGGCCTCGCAGATGCGGCCCGAACAGATGCCTGGGCTCAATTAAAAATGAGAGGAAACTTCCTAAGAACAGCTCTCCATGTTGCAAGCTCTCGATCGCAAGTCTTAGCATTTGTCACAAAAGGCTGTTGCTGAAATTGGGGCTGAAGTGTTTTGAGAGAGTCTCTGGTGTTTTAAAGAATACAGATGTAAACCAGAATTTATTTCCTTCTACTCAGAAGGCGATTTATCTCTGTGACAGTGAAATATTCTCCAGGTTATGAAGTGAGGTGTAAATCTGCACACTCTTAATAAACACATTTATGTTTATTAATTTATAAGACTTGCATGAAAATACCCTTCACAGTCAGTCTCACATGAGCAATTAGATATACCCTCAACTGGAATCCCGCAGTACAGGGATCCAGACTGAATCCTTAACAGCACCCACCTATATTAACGCTGTTCTAAGTACTTCTGCAATACCCACTATTGATAAACACAAATCAATTGTAAAAACTCAACATCATCTCTGTTTGGAGAGGCAGGGAGTGCTGCAAATGAGACAGCGTCACTTGTAGATGTGGTCCGTATATGCAGAAAGATCCTGTGCACAGTGAGGTGCGCCACGAACAGACTGCCTGTGTAAGCGGAAATACACATAATATTGCCTAATGCCACATCTTTCCTACTGCTCTCACCAGAGGACTTGTATAAGAAGTGACGAATTATGATCCAGGTGTGGTTACAGGCAAATGATTGGTTGGTGAAAATTTGTAAGCATATATTTTTAATACAGACAATCCACCACTACAGATCCACTCTGGTGGGACCCCGCCTGGAGTATTGTGTCCAGCTGTGGAGCCCTCAGTTCAGGAAAGACATGGACCTGTTGGAGTGAGTGCAGAGGAGGGCCACAAAAATGATCAGAGGGATGGAACAACTCTCCTATAAGGAAAAGCTGAGAGAGTTGGTGGTGTTCAGCCTGGGGAAGAGAAGGCTTCAGGGAGACCTTGTTGCAGCCTGCCAGTACTTAAAGGGGGCCTATGAGACAGATGGGGACAAACTTTTTAGTAGAGTCCATAGTGATACTCAACTGAAAGAAGGCGGATTCAGACTAGATATTAGGAAAAAAATTTTTACGATGAGGGTAGCGAGACATGGGAACAGGATGCCCAGACAGGTGGTAGATGTTCCATCCCTGGAAACATTCAAAGTCAGGTTGGACGGGGCNACATATATTTTTAATACAGACAATCCACCGCTACAGATCCACTCTGGTGAGACCCCGCCTGGAGCATTGTGTCCAGCTGTGGAGCCCTCAGTTCAGGAAAGACATGGACCTGTTGGAGTGAGTGCAGAGGAGGGCCACAAAAATGATCAGAGGGATGGAACAACTCTCCTATAAGGAAAAGCTGAGAGAGTTGGTGGTGTTCAGCCTGGGGAAGAGAAGGCTTCAGGGAGACCTTGTTGCAGCCTGCCAGTACTTAAAGGGGGCCTATGAGACAGATGGGGACAAACTTTTTAGTAGAGTCCATAGTGATACTCAACTGAAAGAAGGCGGATTCAGACTAGATATTAGGAAAAAAATTTTTACGATGAGGGTAGCGAGACATGGGAACAGGATGCCCAGACAGGTGGTAGATGTTCCATCCCTGGAAACATTCAAAGTCAGGTTGGACGGGGCTCTAAGCAAACTGATCTAGATGAAGATGTTCCTGCTTATTGCAAGGGAGTTGGACTAGATGACCTTTAAAGGTCCCTTCCAACCCAAAGCATTCTTTGATTCTATGGTTCTACAATCCCCTGATTCTGCTCAGACCCTGTACCACTAACGGCACATATCGCCACAAAAGCGTGGGCGGAAAGCTTTCTGGAAACAGTAAGAACAGCGTTCTTCAAGCAAGGCATCTGGTCAGTGGTTGCTAACAACATATTGCTCCATCAATACTCCACGGAAGCCTGCCTATCTGTATATTCCTGGAAGTTTTAGTGAGTAGTCAGTTAATCTGAACACTTCTCTTTCTGCTTCTGTATAAGAAATCAGCAGCACCTAGGTCTTACTCTGTTTGGGTCACCAAAGTAAGAGATACCTCTCTCATATACCAGAGCAGAATTATTTGCAGGATGAAGTCACAGAACTACAAAACAAATGCTGTTTTCAACTGGTTTTAATGGGACAGGATTTAAGCTCTAGTCAGCCAAATGGAACAGATATCCTGCATAAGAAATACCTAAATATGAGAACTGATGCTCACAGGAAATATTATAACTAGCTGAAAAGGACTAGCAAAGAACAATCTACGATGCCATACTGTCTATCTGTGTTTCTTCTGCGTTATTTTCATCCTCAAGTTGGTACTGAAGGCCATTCCTCCCTTAAGAAACCTCTGTGCTCACCTGTACTAATATAGCTTTTTGCTAGCCTTTCCCTCCTGCCTTTTGCTCCTGTGGACTTTAATTTTGTCAATGAAATTGAAAAAAAAGGCAGGGATGATTGCAAAAGGGATGAAAAAGACAATGCACACAACTTCAGTGCTTCCAATAACGATAGGTAACTCAGATTCATAAGACCTGATTTTCTGAATCTTTTCTGATACAGCCTGTGCTTTTTTCTTTATTCCTTGTCTCAGAAGTACTCTTTTGTTAATGAAATGTACGTACTTCATAGCTTCAGTTGCTACCTTTAGTGAAACAGGGAAAACGATCACCCAAAACAAGGTGGAAAAATTATCGTTCTTTCCAATGACGGCTTGCGTTGAGGTTTTCTTAGTAAGGGTTTGGAGTATTTTGATAGCTGCTGTACCAGGTACAGGAAAAGATATGTCCTGTTCTTTGAGGTTATAGGACTGGGAAGGAAGGGAGTGTGCCTCTCTGCAGGGCATTCCAGCAATACACTGTGGCTTTTCTCTCTCCTTAACACAGAAGCTCCCGCTCTAGCTGCAATGTGTGTCAGGAGGAAATTCACTGTACAAGGTTTCTGGTCAGCCTCCAGAACTTATACAAGTTACCTCCATGTTTGTGGGCTGTGGCTTGTCTCCTTTAACTTTCTGCAATAAATTCTTGTGATTTTTGTGAGTTTGAATGTGCTCTTTACAGAAAAAAAAAAAAAAGTCCCATTCCTCCCAGAATGGATGAGGATATTACGAAGTTTGTGTAAGATGTATATGTAAAATATGATAGTTATTGGGTCATTTGTGTTATTCTGTTGATATTGTGCGAGCATCATTGTGGCAGCTCCAAGAGCCTCAGTTACAGGACACCACCGCGACAACCCTGGTAAAGACGGAGAGGAAGGGTGCTGTACAGAAAACACGGCTTATCAACACAGATTGCAGCACCTTTAAATCCTGGGGATCTGGAGCAGTACTGGCTTGTCTTTCCTAATTACTGCAAGTCCCTTTTCATCCTGGTGGGCCATGGCACTTAGTACCATCATCTCTAGCATTCCCGTGACAGTGAGCACAGATGCTATAGAAAAGATCAGCAGTTATCCATATATAAAAGAGAGAATGACAAAAACCCCAAAGATAGAGATGTTTTACGTTACAGCTCCAAGTCTTGTGCCAGTAAGCTATAATCAGGTAATTTAAAATAAAGTTACTGCTTGCCATTGGGTATTAAATATTAAATTAATTTCAAATCTCATCCCCTGGCTCACGGCAAGCACTATAAGGGAGTGGAGAAATGGAGAGGAGAAAAATAAGAGGCCATGAACATGTCAGAGCGGTCATTCTCCATGGTCTCATCTCCCTTGACAGAAATGTGTATTGCAATCTGTCATCCAGCCAGTGGCCACTTTTCTTAAACACTGTCCCAGGCTGCGTGCATCTGCAGTCTGCGTGCACAGAATTGTTGGTCACGCTGAGCTGGAAGTGATATGTTTGGAGGACAGAATCGCACTACCCTTGTTAGGACACCTTGAGATTCCACAATTACTTTTCTCCCATTCTAGTTTACTTTTTGACACCAATCTTTGAAAAGCAGCCAGTTACATCAACTTGCTTCAGTTCAGATAGAATATAGAATTAAAGACATTGAAAATAATGGCAATTTTTAGTCTGGCAGCTGAACAACAAAATAAGCAAATTACATATAGCACAAAGTCGGTCCAAATGAGAAAATTACTGGATTTTTCAGTGATTAAAAAAATTAATTGATATAAAAAATGTTTAATACTATCCAGAGTTCTTCTTTTCCTTTTTTGAGTTACTGAGCTTTCCTTGAGTGCTATTTGTAAAGCTGAAGTTCATTTTGAACTGAAAATATTATTTTGAAACAGAAAGTTTCAGCTTGAAAATGTCAAAACAAAATGTTCTGGCTTTTCCAAATTCCTCCCTTGCCTTTTCTAACCCTTGTTATTTGCTGAATTTAAGAAGTTGTTTTTATTCTTGCGAAACGAGATTGTATGGGCAGATTTACTATTTGCAAATTTTTGGTTTAATCTCTGTTACCTGTCTGAGGTCTCTGTAACAGTTCAGTGGAAATACATTCATTCATGCGTTCTGTCTCCTTCTTTCTCACTGATTCCTTGCTATTTTTGAAATTGGGCTGGTTTGAAATCTTATCCCCAAGCACGCTCAACTTTGGGGAACCTTGAATTTTAGCATCCCTCACTGTAGTTGGCTGACCTCTTTATCCAAGATCTGAGAAGACCCAACCTTTTGGAAAGTTGCGGTGCAAACTTCAAGCTTCACAGCTCAATGCCTATTGCTTCTTCATCCTTTGAGCTTAATTAGAATTTTCTTTGCTTCTAATATGCGCAGTCCACGTTGGGTTCTTGCAAGTACAGTTTGGGTTTGCTTGATTACTTTGCCTCCTGTCTAAAACCTGGCTTTTTTCTCCAAAGTGCAACTCATTGCTTGCTTTGCAATGCTTCGCTATACAAATATGTACTCTGTAGTAAGTTTGATGTGATTAATATTCTTTAAGATTGACCTATATTTAATGTCAATGTTAAACTGAGACAGAAATGCCAGAAACAGACACAGCATTAGATTTTTTTTCTCTTTCTCTGTCCAACCTTGTCATCAAAACTCCGGTACTATTTTTTCTTTATCAAAGTGGGAATTTTCCTATAAGAACAGACTGGGGCAGAGGGTGGGGGGAGAGGGAGAAGAAAAGGGGTTATTCAGCTTGTAAGAGGCCTCTTCTCTCCTTCTCACATTATTATAAACAAAATCTTCAGTGTCTGCAAGTGCATCTGTTTGCACATGAAAAAGCCACCACATGCATTAGTTCAATAGTGCTCTTGCTAATTAATGTGAACACTTACACATGCAAATCACACTAACTATCAGTTTGTGCATGCAATTACTTGATTTATGCATGCAAATGTCCATCTGAGGCCAGATCTTAACCTATGGTAAACCAGTATAGCTTCACTGACTTCAGTCCAGCTATGCTGATTTATACTTGCTACAGAATTTTTCCATGTTTTTTTTGCAGCCAATTTTCATTCTTGGCAGTATTATAGATGCAGTTAAAGACTTGCTTTAAAAAGTTGACCTTTTGGATTCTTACTAAAGGTAGTATCTAACTCTAACAATGGCCTGGATTTTTCATTTTTTTCAAGTTCTATATGCTGAACCTCCTCTTTCTCCCTATAATCTCTGCCCCTTCTATAAATCCAATTATGCCCACAACCTGTAGTCTGAAAGGAAAGGAGGTCAGCAATTAGCCTTTTCAAAATGATGACATGTTAGTGTAAGGGCTTTGTGTGGTCCTATATAACAGGTTGACTTTTAGTTACTGACCAATTGAAGATCAATTATGGCACATAATGAGAAACTTCTGATCTGGCAGCATCTGGGTAAGGCTGATTCCAAGGCTGGAGTCGAGTGAAGGCAACGGCAAAATGAAGATCTGGAAAAGGCTTCATTATTCAAATATTTCTCCAACTTAAACTTCACTATAACACTGAGCAGGGTGTTTTGATGCAGGTGGTAATTCCAACTGAGAGTACTTTCATTGTGTCACTACAGTCCATGCTACACTTGCTCAGGGAATGCTGTGGTCCAAATGACTTCAACATGGCCTGAAAAACAAGGTTTTAGATAAAACTAAAACATCTTTCAGAGGTTGAAAGAAAGAATTTAAAAATCATTACTAAAAACTTTTCAGTGGATGTATTGCAGAGCTCATGAAATACAGAATCTGTTTTCTTGACATCAGAAAAGATTGGTCTGATGCTAAAGAATACTGAGATGCTCCGTTGTTTCCACTGGGTGGAGGAACAGGCCTTTTAAACAGAAGTTGGTGGTAAAGTAATCAGAAAATGATTTAAGCTCTGCTTCCAGAACCATCTGTAGCAGGAAATTTGGTTACGGCAAATACTACTGGGCAGTAGATACACAAGAATACGTCTTCTTCAACTTCAACCATTTGTTGGTCTGAGTCCGCAGCCTACATTGCTGCCCTGGCCACATTTGTAAGCACAGCCATTCCCACTCAGGGAAATGCATACAAGGTGTGCCATGAACACCTTGTAAATGGTTTTCAGTAAAGTGTCCCTGAAAGGACCTGCTGAACCTGGCACTGAGAATGGCCAGAAACGAGCTCCCAGAATAATCGCTGGGATACAAGATGAGGAGACATGTAGGTGATTCTGGGAAAAACGATTGCTTTCAGCCAGACTTGCTTGATTGGTCTTAGTTGACAGATCTGGCAGAAGTAAGGATGCCAGGACCAGCATGAAAAGCAGGCAGTGAGAGGAGCCTCTGCGAGACGTGGAGGACAAAGTCCGGGACACAGAGCCAGCAAGGTGTGGAAACATGTCCTGTTTTCTCAAGCGAGGACCAGGTTCAAAGAGACTTATAGCTGTGATACCTGGAAATCCTGAGAAAAAATGGGAATCACTGCATGTTGCAGTGAGATTTTTCAGGAGCAACATGCAGACAAGGCCTGTGGAAGAATCAACTTGACCTTCTAAAAGATCTGATGGGGAGGCAATTTTAGCATCCAGAGGTGACTAAATATATCTTTCTGCTCCCTGGCAAACGAAACAGCTATTTTGTCCATGAGCTCTGCTTCTTAAAATTACTACTTGATTTACAGCTGTTAAGTCATTTTAAGGACCTGATTAATCATTTGCTCTTGGCAGGCAGAGTTATGACTGCTAAAAATAAGAAACAATGTATTGTGTCTTAATCAGTGAAATGGGGACAGTGGCCAAACAGGGGAGATTCTTGCAAACTTTCTGTGCACATAGGTGTATGCCGTGCGTTGGAGATAAACATTCAGTTACTGCAACATGCTTGGTTAGTTGAGACGATTATTAAAAGGAAGCTGAACTCCATTCCCACTGCATTTTAGTGCTATGATCGGTCAGAGAAATTGTGTGAGAAGATAACATTTACCGGTAGATGTACTTAGCAAAGCTCTCCTCTGAGACTGATGGGTGCACCAAAAGATAGGTAATTAGCAAATGCTTCAAGTACTAATTTTTTTTTTTCCCTGTAGAAGTTGATACAATAAAATTGAACTGGACAAGAGTAAAATGTGAATCAAGCTATTTCCTATTAGTTTTTGTAATAAAATGATGAAGTTCTGTGTTCATGTGTGCGCTTAACCACCCATCTAAGTAAGGTTGAATATTGTTCTTAGAATTTCTCCCATTGTTCTATAATGAAATCCTTGCAAGAAACAAATTGTGTACATACTATATTTCACTCTCACACTTGTAGTCACTCTGCTTTTTTTTTTTTTTATGCTGTGTATAGGTTATTGCAGTAGCCTGTAAGAATAGAATACTACAGGTAAATTCTAAAGTGACTGGATCAAGACAGGCTCACAGCCAAACACCTCCTCACCTCTCAAGCCAGATCCCTTGGCTGTGAGCACTAAATCCATCACAATTTAAACAAGCAGAGTAGAAACTGCTTCTTCGACAAGGGATTCTATTAAACCCATGAATTACGTGCAAGATTTAAGTGATTAGCAAAATCTCACCAATGTAATGGAAAAGACATTGCGTTCATTCCGAGTCCCCTAATTCTCATTCTTTATTTGAACAAAAAGTAAAAAGACAAGAAAAAAATCAGACTGATTTACGAACTCACTAAAGAGCGCTGTAGTTGATGAATTTTATGCAGTTCTTAGTCACAGTCTTGACAGTGGAATAAAGAAGGGAGGAAAATACTATATGAATGATTGTTTCCAGACTGAGAATGAAGACTCAGTGTAAAATTTTCCAAAGCCGTTGTGTTGTAAACTCTGTAAAAGCTATTGGGATTTAATGTGTGTTTTGAAAGGACACCATCAGTGTGACAATATGGACTTCGTTAGTTCCAACTGCAACTGTGGAAATAAATTTGTGTTGAAGACACAGTCTAACCTCACTATAACAAATCACCACTGGGCTAGCATAAATATTTATGATATCAAACTGTTCACTGTAATAGAATTTGGCTGTTTGCTGCATTAGAAAAATGGAGAAACTTGCAATTTGAATTAAACATTTATCTATAGTACTTTTATGGAGATTGTTTCCCACAGGTCAGTATTTAGATGAAATCTTAAAAAGGGAGCACAAATTAAATGAAAATGGAAATGAAAAGACCTTTTCCAGGCCATGTGCAACACATATTGGGGAATTTTTTTAAGGTTTATATTAAATTAACTTAACTTTTTCTCTAACAGACTGATCAATAAAATAAACTCACTCTTGCTGATAGGAGTATTAACGCAGGATGTTCTGGTGAAATCAGGATAATGATTTTGAAAACAGATTATGTTTATGTAGAGTATTTCCATAGGAGAAAAAGTGATAGAAACAAGGAATTACATGTAGCTTTTTAAAAAATACACAGTTGTTATAGTTTTGCTGAGATCTCACAGGAAGATTTCCATTACACAGATCTAACAGTTTAACTTTTACTTATCTACACGGAATATATGTATTTAAAATGCACCCAGATACACATATATACGTATTTTAGCCACATGCAGAAAACTGTTTATGGACATTTTTAAAATATGCTTGTAGGGATTCTTGACCATGGCTTTGACTGTCCTGTGTGAGATTGTCTTACTGCTGTTTTTCAGCTTCTGTCTACTGACTCATGATTATTCCTTATTCTATAAATCCTATTCTACAAGCGCTTGGTGGACAACACAGTGGACATTACGAGCAGCATGCCCTTGCAGCAAAGAAGGGCAAGAGCACAGGGTGCTATTGGTGAAGGAGTGCAGCTAGCAGGTGGAGGGAAGAGATTATTCCTCTGTACTCAGAAACTGAGACCATGTATCTAATTCTGGGCTTCCTGCTACAAAAACCACATTAATGCGTCAAAGTGAGTCCAGCAGAAGGCTGTGAAGATAAAGAGGGCTCCAGAGCACACTGTGTACAAGAAGCTACTGTGATGCTGAGAGAAATGGGTTTGTTCAGTTTGGAGAAAAGAAGTGTAACAGTTACTGTCTACAAGCGGGCAATGGGAAGATACAGAGAAGGTGGAGCTCACAGCAAAAAGATGAGGGGTCAAAGACACTAGCTACAGAAAGCAAACTATGACTGAGTATTAGGAGTATATTCCTCACAGTGGGATGGCCAAGCACTAGCACAGGCTACCCAGAGAAGCTGTGGGTTTGCCACCCTTGAGGCTATTCAGGACTTACCTGGACAAGACCCTGAGCCATCTGACCTGGCTTCACCGTTAGCTCTGCTTTGAGCAGGGGTTGGATCAGACAGAATCACAGAACAGTTTAGGTTGGAGTTATGAGTCTATTTCTCTTCAAAAGTATTTCAGTTTGCGCTGGGGGATGCTAGAAAAAGACATAATTTAGCAATGGAAACACAAGAACTGAGTCAGAGACATTAAGGATTCACTTACAGGAGTAAATAAAATGAGCAAAAGCCTCATAGGTTCCTAAGACAAATCTGGGACAGGGATTGCTATAAAACAGAAATAAGAAATCAAACCAAATATTTTGAAATTACAATTGTTTCAATTTTTTTTAAGAAAAACTGATCTGAATGTTGTCTTCAGCGTGTACGGGAAGAATCAAAGAGAAGAATCCTGAAGCAATAGAGAACAAGGTAGTCGGCAAAAGTGAGGAAACGAGTCTGATCCCTACATGCATTGTCAACTTTCAACTCCATTTTTTCAATGCTTTGGCAAACTCTTAAGGAAATGTGTTTGGCGGTTGCTGCAATTTGCGGGTGCGTCTTTGTCAGTGTCTACAGTTTAACAAAGCTACTGTTAAGGTCAGGTACAGCAAGATTTCATCCTTAAAATTTTGCAGTCATTTCCTTTGTGAGTCCTTCTAGTTCCAGCCACCTCCTCCCCACACAAATAGTGAAGTTAGCTAATTCTAGATAGTATGCCTGAAAGACTCCCTGGCCACATCACGCTGCCAGCCATGGCAGAACCACATCTGCCCAATGACTTACATGGCATTCCCAGGCAGAGCCAGAAAAGTATATGTTTTAAAGACATTTTCCAGAGCATAGCTTTTAAACGGTGCTTTAGTAACCCCTGGAAATACCGTCCCACTACTTTTACTGTCCATTTTAACTTGGTTGTGTTAAACAGCAATGTCTCAAGTTATGCTGCTACAAACGTCACGTGAACGGACAAGATGCTAGGTCAAGACTTTGTCTCTCCTATCATGCTGCCAGCACTTTTCTGCCTGTGAGTGTTGACAGCTTCATAAACCTGGTGGGATGGCGTGGTGGAGAACCTGCCATACCTGGCCTCCCTCTGCCTTTCCTATGCTTTCATTTGTGCTTTTCATTTTACTGATGGAGGTAGAACACCATGGGAAATATGGTCCAAGCTGTTAATATGTCTGCACAAAATTGTGCTGGCTGGCAGAGCTGGGGATTTTTGTGTCGTCTTATTGCTTTTGTTTTTAATTCGGCTCCAACAGTATACACAGGGCCCGGAGTTACAGCCCAAGCTTCTGCTTTTGTCTTTACCGCCCTTCTGAACTGTGGAAACCTTCACCCATGCTTCTCTCTGAGATTACAGACGTAATTGCTGCCAGGAGATTGCAGAAGAACAATATAGAAAGGTGCGGCCTTAGTTGGTGGTGAGTTGATTTTGGAGATGACTCGGTGCCCGGCAGCACTGTCGGGACAGCACCAAAGGGTTTTCCCGCTAGAGGCCATGGTCTGGCTCTTAGGTCACTTGGTGCTTCTACATCTGTACTTCAGTGTCACTTTAAAGCACATGGCAGATTATGCATGAGTCACAGACTAAGCTGTCTTTTAAAGATCATCTGAGACATTCACAAATAAGCAAGCTCACTACGCTGCATAAAAGAAACAAGCATTTGTAAAACTGCTGAGTAACAAATGCATCTATACATGTTCATGTTTCCAGCTCTCACACCTAAAACGACGCTCAGTGGGGATTTGATCCATGATATATCATCCTGCATACTGTGATTATACAAATAATAATAGTAATAACAATAAACATACCTGTGAGGTTGCAAGCAAATAGCGTAGCTCCTTTTTCTCCATCAGCTCTGTGTGCGTTCCCATTTCAACTACTGCGTGATCCACAATGCCCGCTATTACATCTGCAGTCTGAGCGGTGGAAAGCTGATGAGCAATAATAACAGTAGCTTGACCTCGCCTGGCCTGTAAACAAAATATCAAACTGTAATTCATGTCCCCTGTTGCTTGGCGGTTTAGAGTAATTCCTCTAATCTGTCATATTGATACTGCTGTTACATCCCATTGATCTCATTCGCTGAACATCCGTACAATCCACGATTCTCTCACAACTGACAAACCACGACCTGCTCCTTTCCCTGGCAGGCTGCAGTCATAGCTTTCTTTCTCTTTTGGCTTATTTTGCTGCTTCTGTTTCTAAAAGGCTATTGAAAAGCCCATTCATGAAGTACAAAGTTGGGAGCATTTCCATAGAGACTGGCTCATTGGCAGAAGACACGTGCCTCTGTTTCGCTCCCTAGGTCCCTCCAATTCTAGCAGCATGACACCAGTTATTTGCTGGTAAACATTGCTCAGCATTATCTGGCTGAAGGCAATGTGTTTGCCTTAAATAGAAGGCTTTGGGCCTCCATTGCCACACAAAACCTTTTTTTATAATTTGGTATTTTATGGAGGAAAGCTACTGACATCACCTAAACGCAGATGCTAAATTTCTAGGAATAAATGAGCATGCAGGTTAGTACCTGCAGCCTGCCTGTAAAATCAAAGAAAGCAAGTCAAAGACTTCTTCCAAAATGCCTCTTACTCAGCTTCCTTCCGAGTTAACTGTTGTGAGTTAAACACTCAGAACAGTTAAGCTGTCTGGAGCGTTACAGTGAGGGCTCAACCGCTCAGATGGTTATTGCACAGTGCCAGACCCCAGCTAGATGAGCCAAGTGGAAATCGTTGTTTCAGTGGTGCTGAGGTGGAAGGTATGAGAATATTTCCACAGAAAAACAGTGGGCAGCATTTTGCTGTGAATGGGGAAATAATCCTTCTCCTTGTTACTAACCTATCATGGAAAACGATACCTGTCACTTGTGTCTTCTCCTTGAATTTAAATTAAGTGCACTATTCGAGAAAAGAGAAAGGGTTATTTCAATGACAAAGCACTTACTTTTGCTAGTCCAATGTGAACTAGTATCTTGATTTCTGTGTCTAGAGCAGCTGCAGTGTCATCTAAAAAGAGACGTTTAGGACTGCACTCTAAAGCCCAGTCAACAGCCGTTCCTGGTTTCTGACCCCTGATTTCTGTGGATTTCCTCTTTCAACCACAATGGTAGCACTTTTCAAAAACAAGAGGATAAGATCTATAATTTTTTGCACTGTGAACAAATAATTTTTAATAGGATCTGTCTAGGATCTGATAAATCGAAAGATCCCCTCTGATTTCTGTAGAGTTCAAGCTGGAAGGAAAAGGGATCTAAAAGTAATGTTTTCTTGCTACGTGACATTTCCTTCTAGAAAGTGAGTGTCAGCTAAAAATCCACCCTAATTCAGAGTATTTACCCACTGGCATAACTCAGCATACGTGAGAGTAGGTCCCCTGGCAACAGCAGTGACATCTATGAGCCTCAAGTATACAGCTGTGTCCAGCATCTTGTTGAAGCAGGGTGCTGTGATTACAGATTTTGAAAGCAGCAATTTCCATTTTCGACACAAGGTGGCTGCAGAAAATCAGTGTTTGGTTTAACTTGAACGCCCCTACACTCCCCTTGCCGCCCCCCTCCCCGTGTTTCGCTGGTTTTGCAGGGGGGCAGATGTGACCCACTTGGGTCTGGCTTATAAAGCTTCCTGCCCTCCTCCCATCGATGCCAGTCTAAATTTTCAACTGCATTTACATTCACTCAGTCACGCTGTAGCTTTGGACTCCGTACATACTGCCCTGTTGATCTCCATTTCTCCGTTCTCAGGGTGCTTCTGCACCTCTTGGTTTTCATTTCAGTGAGTTTAGAGATAAGTTAAACTTTAGAGATAAACTGTTCTATAGATAAATACACAAAACTCCACCACATACATACATCAAAAAACCAACTCCTATTCAATACTGAACTTCGTGTCGATTCATTTCCAAGGAAGAACGATGTTTGAAGATCATAATGGGAAAACCACTCGATTAACATACTTATTTTCTTCCTTTGTTGCTGTTACAACTCCTTCATCAGTTACATTTTCTCTGCCATGTCTTAACATCTGTTCTAATGGTCATCCTAAAAGGATGGCTGCCTGGCTGACCGTGCCTATGAATTCTCAGAAACCTCTCATGTTAAACAATTTTTATGTCATGTTCCTCCAGGGTGATCTACAGAAAACATCACGCTCTATCAGAGTGCGAGGTTGCATTTTACGGCCTTCCCTCTCTGAATCAGACTGACATTTAAGGCAATCGGATATCAGATTAACGAGTCATCACATAACAGTTTGTCTGCTTTAGGTGGGTGTGCAAACATGCCTGCAGGTAACAGCTAGAAAGTGATCGTATACGTACACATACATATTTGTATATGTCAAGTGGTCACAGGGTGAACAATTGCCTTGTGCTTTTTCACAGAAGAGTGCCTGGCACTGCAGTTTAGGCTTGAGTGTATTTTGCCACATTACAGATTGATCTGGAGACAATACGCATGCCTTGATGGCTTCAATTCTGTTAAATTTTCTTAGGCGTAATCCCACCTACATAAGCGTTACCCCAAATGGCAGCACTTTCCATTCTTTCATTTACCCTTTCTGCAGGCATCTTTATCTTCCCTCCATTGCTTACAGAGGGAGCTTACAACTGATTAGCTTAGGCTAGACATCAAACTTCTAGATGGCTAAAGCCAGGTAAGATAATACTCACACGAAACGTAAAGACGGGTAAGTTTAAAACTGGAATGCCCTATAGGCTGAAACGTTAGAAACCGATGAACAGGTTGTTTTCAGTGTTACTCATCTCTTCTGGAGAAACAGTAATTATCACAAAAAGACAAGGTAATTCTCAAATATCCACCAGCTTAAAGTAAGTAATTATTATTACACCAAGATTTACCGAAAACTTTCAGCATCCCACAGTTCGCACAGGGAGAACTTTTTAGCTGGCCGCATTGTAAACATCACTATTTCCCTCACAGCATTGCGGTGAGTAGTAAATCAAGCTTCAGTTATCTCTGTGTATTCAAAATGCTCAGCTCTACCCAGCTGGACCTGTTCCAGAGAAAAAGTAACCTGAGCTCTCCTTAGGCTTCAGTAATCATGTGATGTTTAGATGAGTCAGTATCTTGTGATGAATACTCTGAGAATACTCTCCTCTTCTGCTATTGCGATGCCCCTGTATAGCTTACGCTGTTCTCTATTTAGGTATTTGAAACTAGAAATTAGATTTTCCATGAAGTCACATAATGTTGCCTCTGTTTCACAGCGAAATAAATATCTCACAAGTCTCATTTTTGGCTTTAATGGGTCTAGAAACTGATTTTTGCCCTCACACACGTTTCAAGCCATTTCAATTCTGCTAGCACCATGCTTACACCAGACAGGAAAATACACATTTTGATATGGCTAAGATTACTTTTCTTTCCTGTCATACTTCAGTTTGGTTTGGTAGCTGACGGAAGCAAGGGCAGTTAAAGGTGCAGTGCCGGCGGTGCCGATGGGGCCCTTCCCTGACCTCATTTAAACTGGGGAGTGAGTAATTGCAGTGGAATAAGCGTGGCTACAGCAGCAGCAAAGCTTTTGTGAGAACACTAATACCATTAGGTGATCTCAGTATCAGCTCTAACGATTTGTTCTGAAAATGTTAAGGAGTGCTTTTCAGACAGCTGAGCTAATGAAGGAAAAAAACTCAATCAGAACAAGATAGTAATAAGATAATATTTATCACAGGTATCCATATGATCCTGAAATATTTTTTGGTGTTAGTGTTTCTGTTTTCCCTGTCATCATGTCTATAGACTATTTATCGTGCAAAAATATAGTACTGTTGAGATTATTATTTACTGCAAAATCTTTTCGTTGGTAAGGAACACATATTCTGTTGGTGTGGCAGTTATAAGCGATCTTGAAAAAACACAAATTTACATGTAATATCCTACGAGCTCTTGTATTACACCAGTTCTCACATTCCAATTGCTTGTAGTGTCTCTACTCCCAGCTACACTTCAAGTGAAAGGAACAATTTTTGAAAACCAGGGGATGAGGAAATCCATCATATAAACAGATGAAAAAAGGATTGGGAATATTTCACCCAGGAGAGACTGGAAAGGGCATGATTTGTATATAGGGTACACATAAAAGAGATTGGAAATGTGTTCATACCTCCCAGCGCAAGAGGAATAGCGTAATTTCAGTATCTAGGAACAAAATAACTGTCCGTCTGGAATGCAACTAGAATGTTGTATCTGTTACTAAAAATTGTTACAAGCCTTATGTCCAATATACTAACCTAGACCATAGTGGACGGTATCTGTCCTTTTGTGTGATTTTGCCTCTGCTTATCTCTTTAAAACATCCAAAGCAGAAGAATTTACAAGCCTGCAGGCAAGTTCCCTGTTTTGGGATGCACTTCCTTTATTCTCTACTCAGAAAGGGGAAATACTATGAGTCATCTGATACAATATACACTTTCTACAGCACTCCTATAAAGACAAACATTTCTTCTGTACCAAAGAGCTACAAGCATGAGAAATCGTACTGCCTCTCCATATATAGGCAGCGCAACATGCAACTTCGGAGGATTTTCCAAAGGTGTCCGGAATTGCCTCAGGGTGTGCAGAAGCTGCGTAGCAAATAGCAGCACAGATCATTTCAAGAGAAATATTAGTTCAACTGCAACCAGTTTCCTGCCCTTTGCCATGGGAGACTATTTTGCATGAGTTTATTTTTAACTTGGGTTATTGTTTCTTTACTATGTTGTGACAGCTACAGGAGTGCTGTTTTCACTTTATCAAAGCAAATATTAACTTGGAAAAATTGACTTATTCAGATAGTATGTAAAGACAGAAATAATACTCTTGTCCTTTATTCTAGAAGTAAAAATGATAGCAAAAGATATATTGAGAGCACTGGTGCAAAACATTATGGAATCAAGGTCTCGGGACCGATAAGAAAAACACAAAGCAAGAACATCTGCCTGCCAGCTTCTGTGGAAGATGTAGCCTATGTTAACCACTCCAGGAACTCCCAGCTTAAATCAAAGTCTGTCAACCAAGCTGCTGACTTTGCTTGTGGTGGACAAGGGGGCACTCGCAATGATTGCTCCTTTGGCCCTGAGCCTTTGCTGCTGACAGGTGTTGAGGGTCCCACGAGCACCGCTGAGGCTGTCCTGTGACATTGCAAGTTTGGGGGTTGAAGGATCCTTTGAAACCAACCTCTTGAGGCCTCTCACACCTTCAGATCTGCAGTTCGTTACCTCTGTGTTTTGCCTCTAGAAGCGAATAAAACCACAACATAACTATACAGCGCTGCTTTAAAGAGTATGTTTATCCAAACCATGCTAGGAGGCCAGGTGATGCCCCAGCTGATACATCCGTATGAATGCCAGTAGCAACCACAGCTTTCACAAAGAGCTTCCCAGACTGCGGGCAAGAACAGTCGGAGGTATGGGAGAGGGAAAGCGCGGCAATATAAAAAACAGCAAGCAATAAAGAGTAAGAAAAACGGATACACCTGATTGCTCTCAATTGTAGTGCTGGGAAATGGGGATGGAATGAAATCTTCAAGGCAGTGATTTAAAAGTGGTTGAAGATGCTTTCAAAATGTATGAGCATAAGTAGCCCATGAATTTCACTGTCTAAATACTGCAGAACCATAACAACAGAGCAAAGATTTTAGTGTTGAAAAGCTCAATTGAACAAATTTTAGGATGATTGACAACACTTAGCAACAGATGGGGTATGTTTTTAAATTTGAAAGACAGACAGAACCCTTTACCAGCCGTCACAGTCCATTCTTCCATTGAGTTCACTGCTTATCAGGGTCCTAAGTATGTTAACTGAAAAAGTTCAGTATGAATTTTATTCAGCTGGATTGAATACCCAGTGAAGTCCATTGGGCTGTAGAGCTCAGGGACTGAATATGGAGGACACCTGAATGGTTATTCTATTTAGAATGTGCAAAAAATACCAGGAACTGAACAGCCTTAGGGCAAATACTCATCTCAAAGAAGATACTAAGAGTGAGTAAAGAACATACCAGAAGGTAAAAATATATTTATTACCAAATCAAGTTGCATTTTAGATGTCAGGATGGTAAGGATGGAGTGAGAAAACCGCAAATCAAGCAGATCTGGATGCTGCAAAAAATAAGACTAATATCATGTAGTTCTCAAGACATACGGATAGAAAATGAGAGGCAGCAAGGCCATCATGTATAATTGCCTCCACCATGACTGCATAATGTAGACATGACCTAAGTCAATACCCTGTCTTAGCTTTTCAGGAAGCTGATGACATCATGTATGTGGGAAAGGCGGAATCACAAAGGGGGCAGACAAGCATGGAAATGGGAATGACTATGGTCACGGAGCTTGTGGGCTCAGCTCAGATAATCTCTGCTCCGGAAAGGAAATGCCATCTGCAGTTCTGCCCGGAGGCAGACATTCTCAGATGTTCTGGATGCATCAGAGGCCTGTCACATGCTTTACTTGGGAGAAAATAGATATTATGAGTATTTTTTGATACGAAGAAACTGATTAGAAATGACTCCATCATCTTCTGTACTTGTGTGAACAGTTTAGGCATTCTTCGGTTTATTTTACTGAATTGACAGTATGTGTAAGAGGAATCAGGGGAAGTGTAATCTGTATTCAAGTTGATAATAGGTAATTTAATTTAATGAACTCTCCACATCAGCAAAAATTGAATTTTAAATCACTGGGTTAAACAAGGAGAACATTTCAATACATAACTGAGGACTTTAAACGTTTAAAGTTTCTGGTGCAAATTTTCCTTGTTACCGCAGGGATTAACATGACCTGCAAAGTCAGAAAAAAAAATACATTAACTGGTGCAATGCAAGGCAACAGGGTCATCTCCACAAGAATATTCTGTTTATGAGACATTTCAGAATTAAACCTGTAACTCCTTTAAATTTAGGTAATGTACTGTAGTGTATGAAGTTTGCGTTTAAGACTGGTAATTCATGCCACTACTATTGCACATAAAGCAGAAGCTCAGACCAGAAATTAGTTCATTGCTGCCTTTTACATGATATTAGAGCACTTCCAGGACTGTTACTTTATAAATTACACATATATAAATAAATCATTATAAGTGACACAGCACGCATGAGGTGTAGAGCGCACAACCTGATTTGCAAAGATTGAATTATAGTTAGAAACAGACTCTTCTGAAAAATGCTCCTATTTGACACATAACTTTCCCTTCACGTTCCTTTGTAGCTATGCTCGGCAGATTTGGTGTAACATATAAAGTTTTTACATACTTCTATAAGGTTAATATCTTTTATATTAATTTCTTTAGGTTCTTCCAGCTGAGACGGTTGCTTTCTCTCTCCTCTTATTTCAACTTGTAGTGATGCAAGATGGCATTGCAAAATGTCGCCCTCTGTATTCACAGAGGAAGGATACAGATGTCCAAGCAGCAAATAAAGGTGGCAATGGCTCTGCAACTTTCAACTTCTGATCCATTCAAGCAGTAAAAGCAGTGATCAGACGCAAGGAAGTTTCTCATTAATTTCTTTTGCAACTGAATCTTTATTCTCCACTGAGGGACAAGCTAACAGTTAAAAAGATACATGAGAAAAAGAGAAAACTGAGAGAAAAAAATATTCTCCCTCCCAATATACTAGCTATATTCAACTCAAGACTGATGTCTGTCAGTTTTATGGGGATTAATGATGCCTTAAGCAGAGTAAAGTCTGCCATGGGGAGCAAAACTCTGTAAATTACTTTAAAAAGTTTTTTTTTCAATTGAAGTGGTGGACCCGCTTTTATGTATTTGTAATAAACTAAACACAACTACATATTTATAACGTATTCATATATTATATACTTATATCATCACATGTAATATATTAAATGTATTAAATACATCATTGCATGTTATACATACTTATACAGTGTA
>VZSC01018643.1:44017-121310 GCA_013398225.1 Steatornis caripensis
TTATACAGTGTATATGTATTATAAAATTCATATTTTCTTCTGGCTGGATATATATGTGTTTCTGCCAAAAGAGTACAGAAATTTGGGTCAGCATATGGTATTTTCATCATGAATTAATGAAATGCTTGCTTTTAGGGTATAGCCTGTTTTAAAAAAGAAGCTGTGATCAATTTTTCCATGTTGTGTAATTGCGTGCTTACAGGCAGGCTTATGAACGTTACTGTCTTTTTGTATTTTTCCTTTAAAATACCAACAAGTGATGTTTCTTTTCTGAAGAGATTCCACCCAGATCTTTCCTTTCCCCAAGATCAATACTCTTGACCCATACTGCATTTGAAAATTCTGGCAACTCTCCAATCAATATGTTGAAAGGATTTTCTTACTAGCATCTGATCTGTGTTTCTTGGCGAGATGTTTGGCTTTGAGCATATAATCAATAGTTTGCCAAAACATAAATTCAGTGGGATAGATTCTCAATATTCTACAGAAGGTGTTTTGGATTCATGCCTTTTTTTTTTCTCTACGGCTTAGTGAACTTACAAGAGAATTCTGATGGAAATAAATATTCCCCCACTGCCAAAAGTGAACATAAAACTTATGGCCACACACCATAAAAATCAGCTTCCTACTTTAACAGAAGGTCTTAGATGATAGTGAAAATCTGCTTCGGGACAACAGGAGGCTTGAAGCAGGAAGTTGTTTTTCTGAAACAATGTAATAATTTATTTTTAAGTGACAATCCTTTTCTCTCCAGAATTATGAAAGTTATTGTACTTGGATTATGGAAGTACAAGATGCGTTTTGGGACAGGCTTTTTATTCAGGACATTTCTTCTGCAATTTGCTTTGATCTCAGCAAAACACATGGGTGAGCACTGCTGGAGGAGGACCTTGTGTTTCAGTCTTATGAAAGTACATTCTTTGCAGAACATATTGGAAAAAGCTAAGGAATTAGAAAAAACCCAACAAACCTGTGCATGTCCATCTCTCCTTGCAATAATGTTGTCCATTTTCAAGCCATGGGTGTTAGTGCCAGCTCTCCAAATTCATTGTAAGTTTCAGCATCTGTCAGGACTTTGTTTTAGGGACAAAATCATGGGTAAGGACTTCTCAAGTTGAAGCTCAAACTAGTTTTGATACTCCAGGAAAAGACACCAAGATGAGTTTGGAGCAAAAAAACTGTTGGACTAGTCTTTTATTGTGTTGGGTTCCCTACCCTGCTCCCCCATTTGTCTTCATGTTAATATTGCTTTAATAATTTTTTCACTCACTGGTCCCCCTAATCCTTGTGTAGGTGACTGGATGCTTTGATTGATGGCTCTCCAAGCCATGCTGTGCTGGTCATTTTTATCACAGATGGACACACGTGTAAGAAAGAAACCAGGGAGGAGACATTCAGATTTTTTCTGAACCCCAGCAAATTGTCTCTGCAGCCAGACAGTTGCAGATACTTTAAAAAGCCAAGCTTAGCTGCAGAACTGATGAAGAAAGTGTTGCAATTAGACTGGCATTTTATACAGAAATATAGGTCGTTTGCGATGTACCCTTCTGACTTTGGCTTCTTCCCTTTGCTTCTTCTTGAACCTGTATGTAACCTTTTAGCTCCTAAAACAGTGACTCAGTTTATAATCAGGATGGAGTGCCTCCAGCTTGGTGATATCTTTTAAACCCACGTGTTTGGATTGACAAATACAACCTATATATGAGAGCTGTAGAAAACACTCATGTAGAAGTGACACTTTAATTTTAAAAAGAAAAAAAAAGGAAGAAGGGAGCGAAGCTTTGTGAAAACATCTGTGAATTTCCTTTCCCTTGTCTTTGGCTCTGGCACCAGGGTCTCCTTAGTGAGAATGACATCTAGTAGGATGATTACTCATGAAAAAGGGTCAGTCTTGTAATCCCGGGGGCATTATCATGTAGCGCATGCATAAACCTGTTCACCAAGGATAGCTCTTATGTCACAGGTTTACTGACGTGACCGCTCACAGGCGATTTTATTCCATTGCTATGCAGAAACGCTACTCTCTTCTTCTAGAGGCAACATTTGCCTCTGCTTGCATGCTATTTTCCTAGTCAGTAGCAGTGAATGCATCAGCCGTCATTTCTCCCCAGGCAACAGCAGTTGCTGCGACCACAGCAGAAACCCAGTCTCCTCAGGGTCCCTTCTTTCTCTGCTTTTATTACAGGAGATTTTGTAATGTTCATGAAGTGCGATCTTACTCAGCTTAGGTTACTTTACAGATAGCTGATTTAGACGTAAGAAGGTTCAAAACTCATTCATACAGCACAACTTGACTAGACACCACTTTACTACAAGGAACGTGTAAAACACAAATTAAAGTCCACTTAAAAATCAATTTTATAGGATCTCTTCTGTTTTCTCCCAGGCTTCTCTGACGGGACAAGGAAAGCAAACCAATGTCTCTTAGTTAAAATACCTCGTCCTTCAAGCTTTTCCCTACATCTCTTCAGAACCACGTGGTGCTAGGCAAATTGCTTGCAACTGAAATAACCAGAAATTATTTCACTGAAAGAAGGCTTGAAAAAACTAACAAAACTAACAAAATTGGAAATTTAACTTGACTTAACAATGCTCCTGAAATACTTGAGCACACTGTATTCCAGAAACTCGGTATATCCTCTTGCATTGAACTGCAAAGTTTCCGGTACAATTATGGAAATAGGAAAAGATCACTGGGAGTTAATACTAGTTCTTGAACCACATTCTCAGCTAGAACCATTATTTTGGCCACCCAGTAAGCAGGCAGTTTAGTCAGAAGCAAACCTCAAAATGCTTAAACTATGCTGCCTTAAATCAGAAAAGATGAGAGCACAATGCAACCGCGAACAAGAAAGGGTGTAAACCCACCTGTTTGTTGTTCACAGTCAGGCAAGGAGAAGGTGATGAAGTCTCTAATGCCCACGTCTTAACTATGTCCTTGACAGCATCTCACCCTCCCAATGTACAGGATTATTGAAAAACACATGCAGCAGAGGAACTGGCTCTGAAACTCTCTAGGACTCAGAGGAGAATGAGTTGTCTTCCTCAGGAACGGTATTCCTGTGGTGTAAATTTTGTCACATCGAAAAAGATGGGTCTGGCAAGTCAAGTGATCCAAACCCACCAAGAGGTGGTTTAACCTAGGACTTCCAAATCGTAGCTCTGCAATTGTGTATGGGCTCGAAAATGTGGAGCTTCGACATCCCGATAGTTCCCCGGGGCTGGACTGAACAGCCAGGCTCAAGGACTTCAGTCAGAAAGTTTTACTAGCAGTCTTGCTTCTACCCATCTTTATCTTGGAGAACCACTGCGATCCCAAGAGAGAAATCTCTTTCCTTTCTGCCTGCGCGCTAACGTGTCACAAGACGATGCTTTTGCTACAAATGAATGTTTACACAAGTGGAAATGTCGTTATAAAAAAAAAGACAACTCACACCAAATAGAGTGAGTTCACTGTGAGTGGGGATTGCAGAAGCATGAACTACCTGCAGCTTGTGCTGTGCAAAAGAGTAGGCCGTTCATAATCGAGACTAAATTTCTTTTTGTCGTAAGGACAAATTATCCGATAAATTCTTTACCTAGCAGCCACGCCACCTTGCAGAGCCTGTGCCCGAGAGCGGCAGCATGCTATTGCAACAGCATGGGACGCGCACTCATGGCATTGCTAATGCAGCTAAAAATATTGCAGCAGAATAAAGAAGCAGGGATCTGTACAAAGTTTGTGTGCCAATAGATGTCACTGTTGCATATCTTATGTAGCTATATAGGTCTGGCAAATACCATCCGACCTAGCTGTGCTGTGAGAGCTCTGTGTGTGTGTGTCCTGTTTCATTTCATAGGCTCTTGTCTATGCTTTTTTATATATAAGCCTATCCATATGTCAAAGAGCAAGTAAACTGGGGCATCTGCTGGCTGGTGCTTCATCAGTTAGTTAAAAATAAGTTTTATCTGTCACATAACAGTAAAAGCAGACCTTTACCATTGATCTGTTTGAATTAGCAAACCATCTGCCAATAGAGTTGATAATGAGACTTCACAGAGATAACAAAGGTGAAACCGAGGAGCCACATAGCCGCACATAGCAGCCCACAGCCACCCTGATGTCTCAGTTGGCTCTGAGATACTATCTGCTCACGTGCCATGTTGTTGTGGGCACATATAACTGAGAGCGGGACTTGGCATGGCTTTTTGGCAACCCCTGCGTCTGACTCATGCTCCGAGAGAAATACCAGAACACTCCTCCGCTAAAGCACCGGGAAAGGGCGCCTCTTCTGTGCTGGACACATCAGCTGGAGACTCCGCTCTGCGGGAGGGAGAATTTTTCAGGGAGTTTTATTCTCTCACCAGGGGTTTGCTTTCCCTTACTTGCCGGATCATTCATCCCGGCCATCTCCTTTCATGCTGTGGCCCCCTCTCATCCTCCCGCATCTCTGGTTACGTAGCAGGGGAATCACAGAAACTGTTACTATAATTAATGTGCCACTGCAGGATCCTGTCCTGCCTGTGCTCTCATTCTTGGCTAGTGACTCAGCCCCTCTTTTATTCCCCCTTATGGCAATCCACGTGCATCAGTGCCTTTACCCCAAATGGTAATGTTTACACTAAGGACATGGAGCATATCCCTTGCTCGGTGATGCCAGGTAGAACACAAGCTGTTTTGATCCTACTAGCGTAACCAGAAAACCTAAAGAGGTTTTTTGGCCTCCCGAATTTCCTGCAACTCATTAGACCGTCCGGAGCACATCTGTAACAGCTCACAACCAGGCCTGTCAGCACATGGCTCATTAAAAAGCCATGGCTGCCAGCTTCTTTTGGCCTAAATCCTTCTCTTCACGGCGCAATACAAATACCGGTCTGTGCACTGAGTACCTTTGTGGGAGCTTGAGGGAAACAAAAGCAATCTCTTATCAGACAGTTCGGTTCTCCGTGGGTGTCAGCGCGTCCTGATGTGCAATAGCCTCTGCTCTCCTCAAGAGTGGGGAAGTGGAAAATCCCAGTGGATTTTCACTCTGACCTGAGGAATTTGTCTCGTAAGTTACACAGAAGGGTCCAACTGGCGAGGAGGTTTTGCTTTATCCTCCTGCATTTTTTTTTCATTTCCTCTCCTTCCCCAATCAGATCATATCATATGCAACTTGCAAAGAAAACACTTTTAAAAAAGAAATAGGCAAAAATGTATGAGGATTTAAGTCAGGGCTGTTATTTCCAATCCCCCTTTACTCTGTCCTAATTAAAAATAATTTCTGGTGAATTATTAGAATTTAGTTCTTGGAGCATATGAGGTACTACTAAACTTATGTCAAAAGCCAGAATACCACAAACTTCAGCTGCCTTGAAACCTTTGTCATCCCAGTAACAAAAGCTGGAGCTACGGACTGAGTATCATCACCTTGCCTTGCTAATACCACTCTTCCTCAGGAATCTCAGACATTTCCTCCATTGGAGATCCAGAGAACTCCTGAAAACATTGCTCAAGACCTATTTTGGCTAAAAACATCTTGATTTATGGCAACTTAAAATATTTGAGTGTCTGTTGAAGAATTACACTGAGAGCTTTGTGGGCATGCATTAAGGAAGGAGGAAGAGCGGCTTTTTACTTAATACTAGCAAGTTGAATGTTCGGGTTTTTTAATAGTAAAAGTGTTTAAAATCAGGCAAAGTAAACATGGATGAAAACATAGGTGACACCTCTCTTTTTTCCTCCAGACCCAATTTGTCCCATGAGCAAGAACATCAGAGAGGCAAGGCTTGCTCAGGAGGCCCGTACAGAGCACTACTGGCAGCCCTGGACCAGAGCAGTCTCCTGTGGGAGAAGAGGGGTGGAAGGGGTGTCCCACCTGGGACAGCGCTTCAGGGGGTCTGCTGGGGCCGTGCAGGTGGTGGCTGTGCTGGGCAGGTGCAGAGCAGCACGACCATCCTCCTTACGCCGAAACAAGTGTTTGTGGGGTGAGGGCTTTGAAAAGCATAGCAAGGATGGGCAGCGGCTGTCAGCTGCCGTGGCCAGAGGTGGGTGTAGCGCTGGACAAAGCACAGGGGAGCAGAAGCTGTGCCTTCCTGTCATTGTCCTCGCTTTCCTCTTCTGCACATTTGTCTCCATCCATTTTCCATAAGTCTGTCTTTCCCATCCTGCCTGAGCAGCTTGATGAGTGCAGGTGGGGTGACCGTCAGGGTGCCAGGTGCTCGGTGGATCACCTAAACCAGAAGGGCTCTGCAAGGTGCACAAGCTCTTCCAGCTGCCGACTTTGATGCTGTGGCCCCAGCCCAACCCCTTCAGTACAAGAGGGGCTTTTCAAGCACTTTCCTCCCCGGCCCAGGTTATTAAGCCAAATTATTCTCCCTGGATGAGGCAGGCACAACCAGGGTCAGGGCAGTCTTACTCAAGGTGTGAGAAGGCACTGTGCGATGCACTATAGAGCATAACTAGAACACAAACAATTTTGGGGTTTTTTGTAGTTAATCTGGTTTTCATCTCCTCAACCTCCCTTCTCCAACAGGTTTCCTGTGCCACAGGAGTCACTTGCCAGAGTTGCCCCTCCAGTTTGTTAGAAACGGGACAAGACGATTGGCTTTGGATGTATACTCTATTCAGTAAAAAGGGCAGCAAAGGTTAGGTAAAACATGCTAAATATGAATTTAATATAAAACAGCTAATATAAAACCAGCTAAATATGGAAAATGGTTTGAGCCATGAAAAATTGCTGAGAAGGTCGAAGCTCTTCATCTCAACGTTTTGAGAACAACAAAAAAAGATTTTTACCTGCAGAAATTGTTTCTAATGAAGAATTTTTTAAAAGGAAAGAAAAATTTCAGTTTCTGCTTGAACAAAATGTTCAAAATATTTGGCTTAGCTGAAATAAATTTTTAGTGAGTGCATTTTCATTCTTGCTTCCTGCAAAACAATTTGGGGGAGAACATGTTTGCAATGGATTTGCTTTTGCAATTTGCTAGGGAAGAACTTGCCATGGTAGAATTAATGGTGTCAGGTAAGACCTTGAGCTGGTTTTGGAGACCTTCCGATACAGATCCTGACACTGATCCTGGCATATCTAACAAAGTAACTGGACCTGCAGGCATAGCTCGCATCCCTGCTGTCTCCTCAAGCCTTTTGGTGTGTCTCGGGAGGCTGTGACAGACCTTCATGCTTCGAAACCTGGGGCTGGGTGGACAGATTTCTTATCATCATCTCGGCTGTTGCTGGACTGAGAAAATCCCCTGTCTTGTGATCTGAGCATAACAAGTTTTCTTCGAAAAACATGACCTTTTGAAATCTCGACTACTAATCACCCTGAGAGTAACCACACCCAACAGAAATCCTCTGTCTTTGTTGTTAGTTTTCTGTAGGATCATTACTCACCACTTCTGGAGTTTGCTTACCCTTTTCATGTGTAGGACTTCCTGTTTGAGATGCTTTATTATTGAACGGTGTTAGTTATTTCACAAACAACTTGGGGAAATACCTCCCCCTCTCTTGACAGGTTTGCTATTTAATCAGAAGCAAGACAGGATAAGTGAATGTGATGAGCTGAAAGCGGGAAGGCCACATGAAAGACGTATGGCTAATGTCCTTGTAGAAAGAACATCATTTATCCTTCGAGCCTCATGAAATATTTCCAGAAAACACGCACATCTGACTATCGGGCAATTAAATCTTTAATGGTTGCCAAGTTTTTTGGAAGGTTAGAACAGTGCAGAGTCCTGAGGAAAGACCTGGAGATATTTCTGCTTGTGTGTATTCATCTAACCATGTACTTCAAGTGTTTAAGGTTTGAGGTTTTTTCCTGTTTTATTATCTCCTAGACTGATCCCATCTGGGGATAGTATTCTCCCTGCCTCATCGGAAAGAAGCTGGCACATTTTAGAGGCAACTGTCTAAATAATAAATACGGTAACAGTTATAGCAAAGCCACTTCTGGCTCTCACTTGTCATCAAACTGGGGTTACATGCACTAACTGCATCTCGCTACTTTAAGTTCCCAGACATTTCCAGTTCTAACAGTCGATCTGGCCATCTTTATCTCCCTTCCAGTAAATGAGACACAGCAAGTCACTTTTTGTGTACCTCTGTTTCCAGGGAAACATTATCTCAAGTAATACGGTCACACCAAGTGGGCCCTTGCCAGTCTTAGTGAAGGACGGAGCTACCAGGGTAGCTTAGTTTCTTTCTCTGGGGCAGAGGTTGTGGCTGAGACATTGACTAATATATGGGGCAATCTGAGAAGAAATGAGGATGAGTGAAGGAAATTCCATCAGATTTTGAAGAAAGCAGCTAGAACTACTGATGTAAAAAAGTATATATATTATGCAGTACGTAGTTTTTAATAATATTCGGTTATTTAGAAATATCACATAATCAAAGAACACAACCTGTTACATGCAACATCAAAAAACATTTATGAATGCCTATTTTGTTTTGCTTGTGCTTTTTTTTTTTAATTAAAGAACCTGAGACTCAGCTTAAATATGACTTGTGTTAGCACAAGTTTATTACAAACACATGTGAATGTTTATGTGAATGTGCCAGTCCTAGTGGCATTGTGATGGAGTGTACTTAAGAGGAAAGAGGAGGAAATAATACATTTTTAGATGTACTATACTCCCCACAAAGATGAAAACAAGCTGAAGAAGTCATGGCAAACGTTGAACTTCAGTGAAATGAGTTTTAAGTGTCACTCACATAACACAGTTCTTCACTGATGCTTGGCAGTAACTATGCAATGATGACTAGGGTGGAATAAGCTGTGCTGCTGTTGGCTTGAGATAATTTTTAAGAACACTCGATGTGGGGGTGTTGGCCCACGGCAGGTGGCACTTCTAGGCTCCTTCTGTGCTGAGCATTTTCTTAGCACCGATTGGGGTTCAGAGCAGCAGTGGGGCACTGCTGCCCCTGTGTTTTTCTGAGAACGATGTGCAACTGCGGCATGGCTGAGGGAAAGATGACAATACGAAGCCTTCACGGGAAAGGCATGCTTTTTCTGGGAGAAAGCAAGCCTCTGGCAAAGCAGCAAGACAAGGAGAGGTTTACTTTTGCTCTAAGAAGTGTTTTCAGAGAAGCTGGTTTGGGTTGTGTAGCTTTTCGTAATATCACCTTTCACGGAAGCCAGGGGGCAGGCTCTGGGGTCCGGACAGACCTGCTGCTGCTTTCATAGCCTGAGCTGTCTGGAGTATAATTGCTTTCCCAGGAGGTATGGCTAACAGGCCTAGACATAAAAGCTAACATAGGTTTATCTACTGAAAAATGGAATAAATATGCGCAAGTAACTAACATCACGTGGGCAAGTACAGTACGTGAATCAAGAGTGATGACTTAAGTGTCTGAAAGAGAAGTTGCATCATCAAAGCTTGATGACTGTCAGAAGAAAAGGCTACTTTTGACTCTGCAAGACTGAACTAAAATGCTGAAAGCAAATGGAATTTTCCCATGAATCATTCAAATTTTTGCTTGGATTCTTTCCAAACTTCATCATGAAGCAATCTCTAATGTATTTAAACATATACAAATATATATGTTATAAATATCAAACCATATATCCACTGAAGTATACTAATATATATTGCAAAGTGTATGCTTTCCTCTCTTCCATAAATGGGGCAGATTAGACATATTCTCTAAGGAAAAGCACATCCATAACTCTGTTTCTTTGTAAGAAACAACTAAAAAGTGATAGATGCAAAGATTATTTAATGACTGTGGATGCAGAAAAATTTATCAGAATCAATATACATTATCGCACTGTGCAACTGAATGTATAAATGTAAAATAATTATAGCAAGGTATTAAAAAAAAAAAAAGAGAGAGAGAAAAACCTTTAAAATGTAGCACTGGAAAAGTCCCAAAAGGATTGGCATAAACTAACGGAAAAGGTCGCTCCAGGTCTCAAAGTAGGTGTGAAATGAGAAATTGAAGAAAATAGTCAAGTGAGTCTTTCTTGGGAATCCTATTTATCCCGACTAAAACTACATTACTGAATATTAAAAAGTAAATCACATTGCAGATGTCTCTAGTATCATAAAAGTGGCCCATTAAAATTTCATTCTCATATTCAGTTTTGCTGATACACGCTTCATTTACAGTAAATAAAACGCATACATTTGGTTTATAAGCAAGACCATTAGTGCTGTATAAAGTGATAGTTGTTTGGTTGAGTTTCCTCTGAAGCAACACACCCACTGCATTGCCAGATACATGCTCATATGAATCGCAGATGTGAAAACGGGAACTCTACTTACCATTTCTAGCGTGGTTTCATAAAAATCAGGCAATGTACGGGATTGTCAGAGACACCATTTATTTTGATCCCTGAAATGTTGACTCTTTAAAATTCCCCTCGTGCCATCCAAGAGGGAAAAAAAAAATCCAGATTCTGCTAACTCGTTCATTATTATAAGCCATTTTGGATGCTTCTGCAATCTGTAAATTTCTTTTCCATCTTACGCATTCAGGACAAATAATCCCTGTTTCCCGAATGTTTGCCTGTCTCACCAGCCTTCTTGCACTGCTAACACCTGGATGAAGAAACCATACCCTCCTGCGCTGCAGAGGCCCTTCCTCTTCCTCGAAGCACCCCTTGTCTGCTGCAGCGCAACCCCCAGTGCCTTTCTGGTCAGGACCTCCAAATGCTATTTGCAGGGCTGATAATCTAACCTAGCAATCTCTTTAAGAAAGATGAAACATTCAGCATGGAAGTCCCTTCACCTAATGTAAATGTATCATCTGAACAAAAACTGGGACTCCCCATTTAGATTTCTGGCAAGCAATAGGTGCTTCCCTGGTGTAGTTCACTATTCTCAGACATCTGGAAACAGACGAGTCATATCCTAGAGGTGCTTTAAAGGCAACCTGATCGCTTGCTTCAAGACCTAAATATCTGCACTTGAGTGGTAATTGTCCCATGGCAGTGCCTGTTCCCACCTTGTTTCCCTCTTGGTAAAATAACAAGCGTGTTCTCCGGGAATGCTGCCCATGGTGGATCAAATACTGAGGGTATCCTTTCGCAACCAGCTATGAACTTAACAATTGTTTCCACAAAACTAGCCATATTCAGGTCATTCTTTCAAACCTCAAGGACCATAACAAAAGGAATTATTGTAGTGGTGATTAACTGCGAAGTGGTTTTGCTTTGGACTGCGTAGAAGAAGGCAGTAGTCACAGATGACGTTCATAATGATTGGGTAGAAATTAGGGTGCTCCTGCTATGGAAAAACCAGAGCAAGGAAATATGTAATGGTCAATTCAAACAAGTCCACAAAATGTATTTGTTGAGCTGGCACGACTATACAATATCTTTCTGTGAAAGCATTCAGTAAATAAAGATTGGCATTTTCAGGAGAATTACAGGCAGGCTTAGTGAGTTTGCTTTGCAGCATTTGATACAGATGTCGTTGGACAGGCTGGAGATAACTGTGATACGGATGTCATTGGACAGGCTGGGAATAACGACAGCGGGTGTCTGAGCTTCCCTAAGGGCACAGCAAATTATTATTTCCAGATGGAAAGACATGCTTCAGAAAATAGTTTTTGGACATAACTGCTGACGAGCCAGGTAGGGGATAAATGCTAAAATGAGAAGATGACTGCTTAGGGTCTCAGGTAGATAAGAGCTGCCTGCAGTCTAGATGACAAACCACAGCACAGAGGCAGATGGGAACAACACAGTGTAAATGATTCGCTTACAGACAGCAATGACCAGTCTTCTGCCAAGAATTTTTTTTTAATTTCAGGAAGTAGTCCTTTTGCACTGCTATTGCTTTTGGCACTTCCCCTTATCTCTGTCCATCCTTTTGCATAGAATCACATGGTGCAGCATCTGCTGTCTGTGCTAGGGAAGGTGCTTGAAGAGGAAAAGCAGCCCAGGCAACTGGAAGAGAGCAGTCAGGGTGAGCTATAACCCTGGAAAATGTCAGGGTGATGCCCAACCTTTGATAAGGTTTATAGGGCAGCTGGAGGTTGATATAGAATAGTGAGGCAACTGGATTCTTCTGCCTTTGCATGGAAAACTATCAGTCCTTTACAAGTACGTAGGGATCAGGACTTAACAAAATAAGCCCCTCATGTATATTTTACAAGAAGAAACTACATATATTCTGTTTCTGACCTGATTGCCTAGCGATTTCTCTTCTTGCCTAACTATACTGAAGGTCTTAGAAACACCTTAATGTCTCAGGCATGGAGAATACGTGTTTTACAGAAGTCAAGTTTGTTCTTCATGCAGAAGTATGGATACACGGGAAGAGGTCAAGTAACGTACTGACTTTCACCCACTGTCTTGGCTGGTTCGTGTACAGTTTGGATATAGCTATAGTGATTGCCAAGCAACATTTCTCCAGTATAATCCAAGTCAATTTGCAAACAAACAGAAGAGTTTGGGAATACCTTGGAAAAGCTGTCACTTTATTTCCTTTTTCAGCAAGACACAATGACAGCTCCAGATAAACTGTACGAACTTTTCTGCTTTTGGTTGTTTCTCCTTAGAAAAAATTAGTTCCCTGGTTAGAGCGCCCGAGTTCCCTGGGTAGAGCGCCTGTAGTAGCAGGCAGCGAGGGAGCCCTAAACGCAGGCAGAGCTGGAGCATTCCTGTAACAAATGCTTCTCCATGGAAGGGGAGGCGCAAGCCTCATCCAGACAGGATATTTAACCCTTGAAAACCAAACTCCATGGCACTCGGTTATTAGCTGTTCTACTGATATCTGTATAGTAGGATCTAGCAGTTCAAGATCTGGCTTTTTTTCCACAGGTGTTACACGGGCAGCTATTTTCATAGAGCAGACACAGTGCAGGAGAGCAGTTTCACTTCAAACCCTCCAGCAAACCTTAAAGATCCTGCATAGTTTCTTAACATTTCCTTTACTAATTAGGTGAAATCACCAACCATCAACATTTAAATAGGCCTGTTCACAAGCGTGACAGGGATTTTCCTACAGTGGTGCAAGGTGCATTGATGGTAACCAAGAAAGGACAGGTTAGGTGTTGCCAGTCACAGACTACTCAGCAGAATTTTGCAAGCTCTCTGAATTTTAATTAAACTTATAAAGCTAATCCAGGTGAAAAATAAAAACAAACCCCTCGTTGATGTAGTATTTCAGCTGGCCCTAAAAAACCTCCAATTGTTCTTTTCGCTCCGCTTTTCAAAAAAAAGATCATTTCTAAAAGTACAAGGGTTGGGAATTGCAACTTCAGTGAAAGCTTTCCTTCTTGCCATACAACCAGCATTATGAAATGACTTCTTTACAAAGATGCGTACTTTTGAAATTTTATAGGCTGCAGAGGGAAGTAGACATCTGGGAAAAAACACATGATGATAAACATCATATTCATGTACTGTTTTGCAAACAGCGTTGTTCCTGAACGCTGACAGTTATTTCAAACTGACATAGCGCATCCAGGAATGGGAAACATCCACACCAGCTGGCACTGGTGCACTCCAGTGCTCATACAAACAGAGGACGATTAACTCTTTGAGGCTACAAGGACAATCAAGTTCCGCGCCCTCTAGTTCACATGCTTCTGTCAACTACTTATCCCATCTCTGGGGTTTCAGTCTGCCTTAGTAATTAACATTTTAACTGGACTAATGATTTCAAAGTTTTACTCAAATTTAACAGCTTTGTATGATACTACAGTGGGGTCAAGTGGTTAAGACACTCTCAATTCTTTCTCCAAAATTCCTTATGAATGCGTTCTCTGAAGTCTTCACCCTCTTTTTTGGGACATCATACCTTAATAATTCCCTAGAAGGTTTAGATCAGTGCTGACAAAAAGCAAGTGTATGGGCTAAGAGCTTCTTGTCTAGTCATGAACAAGGCCTTTGGTGTTCCTTCACAAGCATGGGCTGATGTGTTTCCTTCACCACCATGCTTGTGGCAGTCATCTTAGGGGTGAGGTCCCTAGTGACACCAGCAGCAACTCATCATATTGTGGGCATGTTTGGCAGGGATAAGGGAAGTCTCTTTTAACTCTAGCCTGGGGTAGATGGCAGCACAGGATAGAGAGTGATGGGGCCGAGAAAGCCTCTGCTCTTAAGAAGTGTCCTCATAGGCTTTTCTTTTCTGTCAGGGCTAACTCTTTTGATCTCTAGATCAGTCTAGGGTTTGGTGCTGACAAGGTGCTTTTAATATGCATTTGCCTCCAAATTTAGGTCTGCTTTTATTCTGAGCCAGCCTGCAAATTGTATGGGCATATCCAGCCGGGAAGGTGACTTGGATGGTCTGAAACAAACCATCAAGAGTTTGTTATTAGTGCCTATGAGCTGAGTGTATTAGTCTATTTATATCTCATGAAGACAGTAAAGTCATCCACCTCCGTCTGTCTTTCAGCAGACATGCAGTAGTGCACTTTTTTGTCCTTCTTACAGGTGGCTGGGATTTTGCTCTGCTGCCTTGCTCACCCTCTCTTTTGTGTTGGGTAGGACCTTTTTTTTTGTCTAGTGTTTTTCTCAGATTGGCAGAAGATCTTTTAAACAGGACTGTGATATGAGTGGCTTTTAGTATGTTTGTATTGAGATAAATCAGTAAAGCACGTTCTTGTGTTACATAACATCTCACTTGTGAGCTTAAGTAAATCAACACAATTTACTTCAATTGTGTTTTCTGTTTCCCCTTTTTAATCACGTAAGAGCGGAGGACATTCCCGAGGCACATGACTGGCGCTGCTCTTTCCCCACTTGGCTGCCACAGCCCAGAGCAGTGCACACACACTCCCTCCATCATGACATTGGCATCTGCTCCTTCTAGTCCCGACCAAACCCCATGCCCGTCTTTCCATAAGGAACGATGTGACACAGTGCTGCCCAGCATCTTACTTCAAGACCTTTATCTGTTCATCCTTAACATACGTATCTGGTACTGAGTCTGTCCAACTATCGCAGCATGAGAATGCTGTCTGTAAACAAGGGTGAGCAACATGCCAAAAGGGATGCAAGTGTAGCCACTTTTATTTCCATGGTAGATAACGCTGACCTCTGAAACAGCAAATAAGGGGAAACACAGGTCACAACTTATTTTTCTAGGCTGACCATGCTGCAGCTCTTTCAGCACCTTCAAGGTTAAATAGTGCATATTTCCTCCCTCCTGTTGCCCCTGCGTTAGGAAATAATTCCAGGCTGGTGGGAAGGAAGCATGTTTTGGATTCTTCTCCATTATCTGCACAGATGTGAATGCAGTATTTTCCACAAAGGTGCTCCATTAACTAGCTCTAGATGTTAGAAGATTCATTATGTTACAGAGCCTTAACTTAGTGACTGCTATCTCCTCTATTTATATATTTAAATCAATTTCCCATTTTTACTTCATCTTAATTTTTACTGCAATATATCATAATGACTTGTAATATTCCCAAAATTTATTATTCATTACAATAGTAATGAAAACCACGCATACATCTAACCCAAAAGTGCAAAAAGAACTCTCCCCCCAAAAGATTTCTGGATTAAGAAGGAAGATATTTTATTTCCAATACTGAGAAACACACTCTACTGCTTGTAATTTTAACTCCAGTGTAGAAACAAAGCAGGGAAAAGGGAATCAATTGGAGCCCACACTGGATATTTGGGAATGTAATGAAGGCAGCAGCTCCTGTGGTATCTGCCTATCACGAGAAAGTGAAGAGGTCACACAAGAGGGGTGCCTGAATGAGTGATAACTCCTTGTGTAACAGTCCCTGAGAAAAACTGTGTGAGGGAGAGTGACAGTATTTATTTTGGCAAAGCAGAGACCAGAATTTGTTTTCTTTTGTGTGTTTTATTCCTCTCATGGATCCTGATGCCGGAAAACAATTGAAATGAGCAAAGGAGATAGTAATTACTGTATTTTTTGTCTGCTACAATTGAGCAGAGTTATCTCAAATTCTAAAGTACTGCAGGTTGCTCCAGGCCATAAGTCCTAATCCAAAACCACGTGCAAAGCCTTGGAAAATTAAAATGCTGCAATTGGGTTTAACCAGCCAAAAAAAATGGCTGCTGAGTCACTCTGACTACACAGTACGTATTCTTCAACTGTTGAATGATGTATTGCAGTACCCTGAGGAATATATCAGAGGAATAACCAATTATTAAAGCACATGTGTAAATGAGTTTTGCCAACACTTCGAACAATCTTTAAAATTACTCATAGAATCATAGAAACACTTAGGTTGGAAATGACCCTTAGGATCACCGAGTCCAACCATTAACACTACCAAGTCCATATCTATTCAAAATAAAGGATCTCATATTGAAAACATTTTTTTTTTTAAAGAGAAGCTATTTACATGGCTGATGTCAGTCCACTCCAAAAGAAGCCATCCTAGCTCCCCTGCAAGACTTTCAAAATCTTCCTGATTGATGCAAAGAGCGATTAAGCTCTGTTAGGTCATCAACTGAAAAATACTAAACAAAACAATGATATCTTTTATGTCAGTTTATCTCTATATGGAAAGCTTGTAACTGTTCTAATTATTGACTGAAATAGAACATTGAATCTCCAAGAAATGTGCATAAGGTGGGGAAAACCCCCAATTAACCCACACATCCAACCCCTTCTCTCTAAGTTTAATACAAATGCCTTTATTTGGAATCTCAACAGTCAGTAAGAATTGAGAGTCATCTTTAATTAAGAAGACTCCATGGCCACATCTGGCTGGTGACAAAACCCAAGGGGCAAGCACAAGCACCAGCTCACTGCTTGTCGATGATGCTTAATCACTGTCAAACTTTGGTACTGCCTTGGTCTATGGCGCCTGGCATACGTCAGGGTTTGGGGGGACAGTGAGAGCAGGGTACCCCACCTAAGCCATGGTATGGATGAGACTACTCCAGGTCTGGCTCCTCTAGATCACACAATCCCCACAACTGCCTGGCAGATTCATCCCCTGGGACTCCCCCATGCACCTTCCATGACCCAGCCTGGGGGCATCACTGCTCACCCCCATGGGTGTGTGGGGCAAGGACTACGCCACATACAACAATCAGGCTGCCACACATGGTCCCTGCTCCATCAGCACAGACACAGCCAACCTTAACTTTCTGTAAGCTTTTCATGTCTTTCTAGGAGAAAAAAAAAATTCAAAAAAATCTGCAAAGAGCACTAATTAGAGACTTGTGCATTTACAAGCGCATAGTAGTGTCCTTCCTTCGCCAGTAACTGGCTGTGGGTGCCCTGCTCAACCACTGTGCCATTCTGGATCACTGCAATGATGTCTGCAGTCTGTATGGTCGTCAGGCGGTGAGCAATGACGATGCAGGTTCGACCTTGCCGGGCGTTATCCAGAGCTTGCTGGACAATCTGCATACAGATGTCATGAAAATGCTGTTAGCACCTGGAAAGCCTTCACTTGTCATAGGAACCACATTTGATTTCTTACTCTTTGTTATCACCTGCGTAGATCTCCCTCAGATATACAAGTCAGTGCATACATGAGACCCTTACTCAACAGGGCTTCTCACTGAGGTCAGCAAGACTGATCAAATGAGCACGAGACATTGAGAAGTGGGTTCTTGGGCATCTAGTTTGGGTCAGAACACAAATTCAGTATTTACCGTCAAAGACAGCTCATAGGAAGACAGCTGAAGAGTATCAGCTCCCCATGGTGTTTTCTGCTTAAAGTTTTGGGTTTTTCTACTTGTTTATTTAGTAGATACTCACAGCTTCCTAGTCTCGTTCAATTTACAACTAGCAGCTGGAACAGCTACCGCGATACACCTGCTGTGTTGTTTCACAGCTGAGCATTTGCAACACGTTTGTATTGATTTTATTCTGCAGAAGGCAACTAGACACGTACATAGACATACATATTTCACATAATAATCATTACTCACCTTTTCGCTTTCTGTGTCAAGAGCAGAGGTAGCTTCATCCAGAAGCAGAATGGCAGGATTACGAACCAGAGCACGGGCAATTGCTATCCTTTGTTTTTGACCTCCAGAAAGTTGTGTTCCTTTCTCACCCACCCGGGTGTTATATTTCTGGATGTTAAAAATTAAAAAAGAAGGTTTGTGAACACTCTTAGAGAAGGAAGATTAGAACAGTAAAGTTTCATGCGTGGCTATGAAAATGATTAGGTATTTCCATCTTGAAAGAAAAGACTAGTGCAAGTGGTTTTAATACAGCTAAGGTTTTATAAACACCTCTATTACACACATTTATACCTGCTCTGAAAATTTACTTCCCCAAAGGCTGGAACAGATCTTGAATAGTACCAAAAGCGATACAGCCATAAGCTGTCCACGGACATTTGGTCATGAGCATATGATAACAAGAGGAACTAGAGATTTAATGTTTAGTAACATACATATGAAGAACTTGGATCTTGCCTTACTTGTGAATAAAGAATCCCAAATGTCATTAGTTGTAATGAAGATGAAACATTTTTCAGCATCATTGCATCATTTTCAAGTTACACAGAACTACAGTAAAAACAAACCATCAAAGCATTTTTCTTTGTTAGAACCAAATTCTTGGCAGGCATGAAGGTCAAATGCCATGTCATTCACTTTTGATTTATTGCCCCTTCATATTTGTTAAGAAACACTCCCTATATATGCTCATCCAATTAGAAATAGAGCATTTAGTTTTACTGAATTATTTTATTAAAAAAAAAAACATACTTCTTGGAGTAACTTGAGAAGTTTCAGCTGTCAAAAGAAAAAATATCAAAAAAGTTATGAGGACATGTTTGTACATAGTGTCCTCTTATTTTTTTCTTCATATTCTGCTTTGTCTGCCACCATATTAATTAGAACATTGACTTTTTTTGAAAAAACTAACAAGGCTGAAACACATGGCATTTTTAAATATAAATTCTATATGTTTTTTATTAAGGGAAACAAAAGTGTGTATTTTTGAATTTGATCTATGTAAGCAAGCATCCCATAGATTTCTCTATGTCACTCTAACTATCTAATCTCACTATGAGGAAAAGATCACTATCTCTTACCTCTGGTAGGTTTTCAATGAAGGTATGAATATTTGCAGCTTTAGCTGCTTCTTCAATTTCCTCCTGACTAACCACCCTGCTGTTGTCTCCATATCCAATATTTTCAGCGATGCTGCAGTCAAACAAAATGGGCTCCTGTGACACCAGGCCCAGTCTGGACCTCAGCCATTGTAAATGCAAAGTTCTAGTATCAAATCCATCTGCTAACTAGAAAAGCAACAGAAAAATGATGCCAAGTTGACTACAGAGCTCATCCACAGATACATACTGTAAACAGGAAACATGAACTGTAAGAGGAAGCCTGTTACGTGTTAGATTCCCAGCTGAAATCAAGTAAATTTTGCATGCAAAATGGAAAAGAACCATCAGTATACATGAAATATTTCCTTTCATTAGTTATTCGTTTTGTGTGTGTTTTAGCTTCCATTTCCCAGCAGACAGAAACACAGAGAGCAGATCACAGGCTGTTCCTGCAGTCCTTCCAGCCCTACTGACCACAAGAAGCACCGGGAACCTCACGGGAAAGCCTGTCTCTAAGAAGCTGAACACAACAATAAACATTCTCAGCTGTAGGTCTTTAAATCAATCTTAAAACCTCCAACGAGGTTTCCTTGGGCTTTCTGCACGCATTAATGAGAATGGCATCAGAAAGCCCATCGCAACGCACCAACGGTGAAACGCTAGCATCCCCGTGGGATTACATTTGTACTACCTGAGGCATGTATCTATGTGTCTAATGTGTGAATTCGTATTAATGAGATGACTTACACAGTGACAAGCAAGTGACATGAACATTATGCCCCTGTGCAACCAGCCCGTGAGCAGCTTTGGGGAGGCAGCGCAGTCTGACCCTGGCATTCTCTTCCCTAGGGAGATCAGCACCCTGAGCCACTGCGCCGTGCCAACATTGGTGCCAGTGCTGGCATGTGTGTCTCATGCACGGGGCAGGCGATGACAGGGGTCTCGATGTTGTCTACAGCTCCGCTGGAGCCACAGGCTCAGCAACCCACATCTCCTTAAAAAGGCATCTCTGCAGAAACATTGCTAGGATTGCTTCAAGCCTCCAAAACCTTGGAAGATAAAAAGAGTTCTGTAAACTTGTTATTAATAGCCACACAAGCCTATTTTTACCACTTGTCCCTGCCCAGGGTCATAAAATCTCTCCAGGAGCTGAATGGATGTGCTTTTGCCACAGCCACTGCTTCCTACTAATGCCAGAGTCTGTCCTTTGTTAACCTTCAGGCTGAGTCCTTGCAAAACTTGAACTTCAGGCCTCGTTGGATATACAAAATGGATGTTTCTGAATTCAATGTTGCCTTCAAAATTGCTCTGAAAAGTAATAGAGAGTTCACACGCTCATATTAGCATTTATTAGCTTTAACTATAACAACACTTGTAAGACTTGGTTATTAAAGTGAGACAATTGACAAGAAAGTTTGTGAGGGTGTTTTCAAAACTGCTTTTGAAGTTCTTCTTTTAAACTACACATTAGATTGAGTGTAGTATCATTATTCACGGGATGACCTGCAGATGCAAGTCACTAGAACCTTCTGGAGAAAAAGTTTTCTGCATCTTGTATCTATTTTTCTCTTGACCTTTGAAAATAATATATTTAGACAAATAAACAACGTTAATATTTTTCATTTCTGACACATGTAATCGAGGCATTTCTACTCTTGATATAATCTATAGCATTTGCTTTCCTGACCTCGCATTGCAGGTATCAAAATTTGAATGGACGTAACACAAAGTCAAGATCAGCAATTAAGATCGTAGAACTAAGTTCTTTGGCAAGTGATTTTTTTTTTTTTTTGGCTCATTCAGAGTAAAACTACATTTAAGGGCATACATTTCTGACTGAAAAACAAAAATCATATGTCCCATTAAAAATAACAAGGCAGTATCACTACTTTATATAACGTCTGTCTTTTGTGACACCCTAAAAAACCCCCAAACATATGAATACAGTTTTAAGACAATAAAACATTAGTAATTTAGTTCTTGTCAAGGTTTTTCCGAAAAAAGCCTTACCAATTTTTCACCTTCTTCACTATAACTGTCAATTAGAGGTTTTCTGTCCAAAAGTTGAAAGATTCTTTGAGCTGACATTCTAGCTTTGCCGTAATCTGGTGCCAGGGAAGCAGACTGGCCAACATTCATAGCTGCAAATATGACGGAGGAGAAGACTCTAAAAAACAAGAGACAAAGCACCATTCATTTCAGGTAGAACAATGCATTGTTTTCTTCCTGTTTAAAATAAACCCTCAAAATAAAGCTATTTAGCATCTTTGGATTATGACATTTCTAGAGCTCCTCACCTCCCAAAATGTCCTCCAGTATTAGGAAGTTTTGTTTATCCCTATAAGTACTTTATAGAGGAGCAGTGGTGTCACATCACTTCTCGATGCAATACCCTCTGCCTGGAAGGAACGTCACACAGCAAAAACTTCTCCAGAGTAGGTGTGCTGAGCATGGCCACGCACTTGCTGCTTTCACTGCCCAAATACACACCTTTCCCCAAGGCTGCCCTTCTGCTCAGACTGCACGCCGAACCAGACTGAATTCCTGAGTCCCTAGGCCCCATTGCGTCTGTAATTAGATGAAATAATTCGCATGCATTGAAACCACTATCCCCCGTATCGATTTTTTTTCAACATTTTACAAAGTATACTCACATAAATACGTTTTCAAAGTTGGTCAGACAATGGGCAATGAGCCACGCCCCAAATCTGAAGACTGCCGCGTTAATGAAGTAGTTTGCACACTGAGCTACTCCGTAGGTAAACCCATAGAGAGGGGCTTTTTTCAGAGAATCTCTGATAAAGGAAGATACTTTCTGTAAATAACTTGTAAAACAGAAATAGCAGACACTGGCTGGGGGATGGCCAGGTTTCTGGTTAAAGCTTTCAAGTAATACAGCTCACTCCCTGAAAACACAACAAATCTGCCCAGAATATGTGCACACTCACACACAATCCCTGCCTGACCCCGAAAGCATGCTGCATCCTGACATTGAACTGCCCTTAGGACAGAAAGTTAGAGCAATGAGATCCTTCATCCTCGGTTATGCTATCTTGAATCTCTTCCTTTCCTTTTCTATAGCAGGGCAGGTCACTAGAGCAGTTAATAAAAAAAAATTTACTAACTACCACATATAACCTATTTTATTAAGAAAATAAGCTGGATCCAGCCTAGCCTAAGAGCTGCCTGCAGGCTTCTGCCAGGTCTTCCCATCCCGGCAGAGACCTCTCATCCCACTTCGGAGCAGGGATGTATTGCTGCGCATCCCCGCAGGGATTCCGACTAAGCTGCTATTTCTCAATCTGTCCTTCTGGAGAAATTTCATTTTGTGTAGCTAATTGAATGCACACTGAATCATAGTCTGGAGGACTCTCTGCCCTTGTGGTTTAGGATGCTCTCTGAGGAAATGAAAATCTCCTTTTCAGTCCAAGCTGTAAGTCAGAGATCTTCGACAGTCCAGGTGAGCATCCTGCCCATATCTGGGGTATTACCGGTTCACCAGACAGTGAATTTTAATACTGTTTTGGCTGAGAACAGACTACACAATGCATCATTTTCAATTCCTTCTTTTACATTAGTTACCTTGAAGGAGGAAAGAAACAATTTAGATTTGGGGCTATTTTGTTTAAATCAGATGGAGGTAGAAAAATCTGGCATCTCTGATGATTCAAATGTGTTTCAGTGGACACAAGTCAGTAGGATGCAGCAAGTCAAACAAGGGAAACATCTCAAGCTCATTTCAAGGTATCAAAGGCACACGAGGGGAATAAAACTAGTTTATGTTATAAAGGGTGTGGTATAGGAGTTAACTGTCGGTTTCTGAGTTAGTTAGTTTCAATGCAATAGACTGAAATGGAGTGAACATACGTCCCATATTCTAGGCATACACAGACAAACATGATATTCTGTAACACATATGCAGACAATACAGTTTATAAAGTGTTTGCATAACGAAAAGGCAAATCCTGCAAAACGTTTTTTTCATTCTGCATTTAAGAATGTATGTTAAAATATATTGAGTGAACAAATTTCAAAACTATGTAAATGGCTATTGATGTCCTTCCCAACCTTTTGAGAATTGGGTAGTTTGCAAGAAATGTATTTACAATAAATCTGAAACACTAAAATGTGCAAAGAAAGAATTATTAAAGAAAAAAATCCCACCTGTATGGACCATTCAAACTTGTAACGTATCTTTCATAAAATGTTTCTTCCCTGGTCAATGAAGCTACAGTTCTTATGTTTTCAACTGATTCTGTTGAAATCTAAATTGGGAAATAAAACGAATCGGAGGTAATCTCTTACAACTGCAATCTACAACATATCTCCTGAACACTCGATCTCTTCTCTAGAATTTATAATTTTAGATCAGAAAGTGCTTGCTTAAGGGAGGAGATCAAGGTCTATTACCAGCTGAAGGAAAGCCCTGAGCAACGAGATTATTCACCCCGTGGTCACAAGAAAAGAGAGGGCTGGAACCAACAATGCCTTTGAGTCGAGAACCTTGGGCCAGCACGCAGGAAGCGTTAGCAGCCCCTGCCCTAACCCATGAGTTGTGGTCCCAACGATTTAAACCCTGTTTGATAAAATAGGAACAAACCCCAGTCATCTGGACACAGCTTGCACTTTTGCATGGACTACTTCTGTCTCCTGGAAGAGTGCTGTCAGGTGAATGAAGGCAGTACCCTGAAATTCTTGAGCACATTAATGGTTTGCATTCTATGACGGCATAAAAACGTAGCAATGCCAGGGCTCAAGGGCTCAGCCTTGCGACACTTCTGGACACAAGACAGAGCAGAGCAGAGCTACTCTGCTCACCCTAGGCACAAGACGCACCAGCACTGGGGCTGCTGCTGTTACAGCTGTCCCTACCCAGAAATCCACCATGGAGGCTTTAAAATGCATTTTTGTAGCCTAATTTACAGATGTTTTGTGTTATCTATGTTTTGCTTTTCTTGGGGATATATAAACATTCCCTTCACCCCCCACCCTGCCCTGTCCTCTCCTCTCCCCCCTTCATTTATCTTGAATAATGGAGTCAGCTGTAATATAACTACATTGTTGGCCTTAAAAGTGATCTCACACCATAACCCTGTAGTTAAAATTGGAGAACTTACTCTTCCAGCCTCTTCCAAAGCTTTTTGATCTTCTGTGGCATGACCAGACACAGAGCTAACGCTCACAGCATTTGTAGCAATAACGAAAGGAATGCAGGCCAGGATAAGCAAAGTTAACTGCCAGCCGTATACAAAAGCAATAATGATGGCAGTCAGAAGAGTGAAGACAGTCATAGTCATCAGTCCCAGTCGGCTTCCAGTTGCCTAAGAAAACCCCAAATATTGGTCATTAGATTTTCTTTTTGTTACTTACATCACCGCTTGAAATTGCTATATAGTCAAGGCCAGCAGTTCAGCTGGAAAAAAAAAAAACGTGCGTGGTTACGTGCGTGGATACTATGCACCAGCTTAGGTAACTGTTCCTAGATGTTCCCTGTACCTGCCAGCATTCAGGCCTTCAAGTGAGGTTCAAGTGATCTAAACAGTTGGTTCATTATAGCTGTTTAATGAAATGTATATCTAGCATTTCCTGCACTACCTGAGGCACAGAAGACTGGGGCCACTGTCACAGTAGGGCAGGTTGGCTGCTAGGTGCCCAGCACTAGCGGCTTCGTTCTAATGATAGCCATCCATTGACCCGTCCCACTAGTGGTGGTGGAAACTATTCATCCTCAGGTTCTCACACTGCTGCACCTGGGGTTTGTTTCTCAGAGAAAGGAAAAAAAAAAAAAAATCTAGATTTGGCCACCCTGCAGAAATGCTTTATCTCAGCAGGGATAATGAGTGGGAAAGAAGAACTCATACTGAAGCTGTCTCCTTGCAGCCTGTGTAACCTTTTCATTAATAACTTTTAAAATGAGATTATTAGTATCCAGCATCCATGTGGGCTCTGATCTGCAGACAAAAAAGGTCTGAAAACAGCCCTGTGGAAATAGTTCATCTTCCAAAATTTGGCTTGATGGGAAAAACAAAAATCCTTGGGCGGGAAGCAAAATTCTTCTCTCTTTTGCCAAAGACTTTCCTGCCCTGAAAAGACTTTTCTTGTTCAATAAAATTTAAAATAGTAATAATTAAACCAATGCCAAGGTGAATTGTTGCCATATGTTCTAGGAGCTGCACATAAAGATGGACTTGGAAACTTCAGGCAGCACGGCATGAGGCACGATACTTACTGACGCTCTGTAGTGCTCCAGAGAACACGATAGCTTTGGAGAGCAATTAATGCCCTTAGCTGGCTTTTGCAGTTAGTGGACCCCATGCACCCCTCCTTTCCACTGCCCTGACAGGGTGACATAGTCCCACGTCACCGAAACAAACTGGAACTTTAAAAAAAGAAAATGGCTAAGTTTTGTTACAGGCTATTTTCTCGCTACTAGTCCATAAGGAAGGAGAACTGGAGAGAGAAACAAGTCTACTGAGACTGAAAAACATAGGGATTAAAGGGGTTTTGATGTACAAATTTGAACGACACAAGGACAGCTTAAACCAGAAAACTTTTCCCCTACAAGTCCTGCAGTGACTTACTTTATTTTTTTCTTCAAGGAGAAGGGAAGAAACTGAGGGACATTCAGCAGATCATCAGGGACTGCTGATGAGGTGAGCAGTAGGAGAAATTGTGCAGAATTTCCCACATTCTTCTGCCAGTGACCAGTGGCCACCTTTCCTGTACCAGTGCCTTGAGTCATTCCCTCCCTTGGCCATTGCCCTCCCTGGTGTTGTTTATTAATAACGGGCCATTTCTTACTGTTTGGCCTGCTTGTGTGTGAAGCACATTTGGTGGGGATGGGAAGAAGAATTCTCTTCATTAAGGTCAGTAAAAATTTGTGTCATCTAGCGATGCAACATCATGGTACTCAGGTGACACCCATCATAAAGCGTAAAGACCTGGGGTCCACTGATTCTGGTCCCCAGCACATACAGATTTCACTTTGCATGGTGAAATGGTCTACAGTTATTATATACTTAGCTTAAAGACTTGCGGGGAGGGAAATGAAAGATACATGAACATCTGCAGGATTTTTCGTAGTTCTCAAATAATCAGCTGGGAAGCCATTTCCAAGGTGTCAACAGCATGCTTTGTAAATGCATCTGCCAGTCTGTGGGGCAGATTTACTACCTTGTGTTCTGAAATAATCTCAGTGTCCCTTGCTAATTACAATTAATATTTGTAAGGAAAAAAATATTTTAACAGCATACAAAAAAGAATTGGCATACCCCTTTAACTTGGGAAGCATCTGTGGCAAGCCGAGTTAGCAGAATACCAACAGCATTTTTCTGATCATCGTACCATCCAACCTCCTGCAAGAAAAGATACTGCTACTGATATTTGTTTAAAATAATTGTAGGTTCTTATCATATTTCAGAATTATCAGTATTACAAATAAAAGCTTTTATTGTAAACCCCTTTTACTCCTTTATCCTTTTCCTTGCGCCTGAAGAGGTTAACTATTCTCTTCTTACAAGTTACCTATCCCATTAACTATAGAAGAGCAATTGCTCCTCTGTATTTGTACATACAGAAAGGAAAGGAGGCCCTTTTACCTCCAAAGGCTATGGCAGTTTTTTTGTTTTAATCACTAATTTTCCCTCTCCTAGTCCCTTTCAGATGTTTCTGTGAACACACAGGCTCTTGTCCCCGATGGGTGTGTGGGGTCCTGCATTATGCATTCTCAAAAACCCCTATACAAGTACCATGACACTGCACAAATTAACATGAAGGGTTTAATATAAGTAACTTTACTCTTCTTACGCCTAATTCTTGATGCAATAGGGCAATTTGAATTTTGTGCAGTAAAAAATTATCAGATTCCCTACTTGCTATGGATTGCAGTATGTAGATTTGAATCTAAATAACCAAACAGATTAGACTTAAATCTATATATTTTATAGTTGCATCATGACCACCCAAGCAAGGGGATATTAAGCTTTTTTAGTCATCCTTGCACACACAGACAGCCGCAAACTGTGTGCATATTAGCATGTCAGAAGCATGCACATTTGCAATGACCCTCATCCAAAATTAGACCATTTCCAGTAGCAGTACCGAGCCAAACTGCACATGGGACAGGAGACTTTGAGAGGGGATCTCATCAATGCTTATCAGTATCTAANGGAAAAGCTGTACTTTTTCCTAAGCTAGTGGTAGAAAAGATATGTTTTTGTTTTCTTTTCTCCAGACTACACAATTGAAACCCAATGTGTACCCTGTAACAGTCTGCAAAAGCCATCTGGCTCTCGCAATACCCTAGCGGCATAATTCATACCTGCTGAAGTAATGCTCTGAAGGACAAAGAGCGCAGTCTCATTGTTAGTATTTCCCCAGACTTCCCAAACATGAATCCCTGGGGGAGGAAAGAAAGTCACATTTTCTCATCTGATGCTTTCACTCTGTTTATAAAGCTGCACAACAGAAGCAACAACACCAAAAAGTCTCCTACAACCCCCTGTGCATATGTAAGTCTTGGGAAAAGTGCCGTTCAAATTCCTGGAACCTGAAACTCTTATTTTCCCACAGAAAGGGAACAACATGGCGAAGAAAGCAGGAGGTTCATTGTAATGCCTTATTCATATGCCTCAGTATCATTAGAAGATAAACCTGTCTTATCTAGTCATCGTCCTCGCTACTCGGACTGCTACCAGAGGCATTCACTCACAGCGGTCATATAAATGGATTTTACGATATGGACATCAACGTGCAAGTAACTGTTTCCTGCAAGCTGTGGAGCAGTCATAAGAGGACAGCAAATGATGGAGTTTGATGGTATGAAAAAGACTATCTGCTATGGAAAGTCTATTTTATACTTACTTTGGCAAGAGCTTATAGACTGTCAATGAGAAATGTCAGTCTTAACTTTAACTTTTAAGGCCAGACCTTCAACTTTGATTTCAATCGTGCTAAATCTGCATTGCCTTCAGTGGCTTATTTAAAACAATGGCAAATATGGACATACGTCTTTAAGTAAACACATCAATAAAAACCATGTATCTCAGGAAGAACTCTGGCATTTCTGTGTGTTTTTGTAGGCTCTGATTGGTGCTTTGCTTCTCAAAGTACATTGATATGAGTTATACCTGCAGCCTGCTGGGGAGTTAAGAACGTCTAACATTTCAGTGTAGTGACACTTACTTGGACTACGTATGCTGCTAAGGTAATCACTCCAAGTAAAAGAAACATTAAAGAGAGCACCAAAGTGTTTTTATATCTCTTTTCTGGATCTGTTTCTTGAAAAGCCTATGAAAGAAAAAAAACACAAAAATGAGTATGCAGACCATGACTGCCAGTTACATAAACGAGCCTTCATCTCAAGAAACTTGTCTACTTCAATTTCTCTTAGCAAGTATCCTGGATCCTGAAATCAGTCGGCAGTCAACTTTCTGTTGAGGGCCAGAAGACAGTCCAGCTTTCCATTTAACCTACATCTCGTTAATTTGTTCCCCCAGCTCCAACTATTGCTCCTCCTTTCCTTTGCTGGTCAGATGCAGTTCTGCTGGGCTCTGCCTCTAGAGGGTCACTCGTGCCACTCAGAGCCTTACACAGGGAGAACTGGCTGAGCATGAGGCAGGCTCAGGACTGCATGTCCATTTGAAAAAAATTCAACAACTTACTCCAATGATTTTTCCAAATATGACAGCGAATGCAGGATGGACCCCACCTGAGATGGCAGCAGCAATCACTCCCAGCAGTACATACAGCCACTCAGGTTTGTTCAGTGCCAGGATTCTCGAGTAAGGCACAGCAGGGAGATTTTCTTCCTATAGGAAAGAAAAGGCTGCAAGTTTTCCTTGGAAACACGAAATTCCCCAGACAGTGGGTGTTCATTAGGCTTTGAGTAGTGAGCTGTCTTGGTAAACTACTGAAAGGCCTCTCTGTGCACTTGGAGTGAGCCAACATGCTGGAGATCTGCAGCTTTGCTGTTTCATATCCTAGAACTTCAACTGCACTGTAAAAGTTTGGAGGCAAAAGTGTAACAAAAAGGCTAAGTCATAAGGGGAGAAGGGCCAGGACAGTCCATTGAAAGTCAGATAGGATTGGTCACCATGAATGGCAACTAACACTTGAATCTTTATAAAGAACTAAAAGTCTCTGTTCAGAGCACAGAAAAGATCCCTCTGGTTGAGTTAAATGCTAGTGGGCTGGCAGTAATACAATTGGGCAGAGAGGTCATCTTTCTCTTTTGCAAACCATAGCCTATGCATCATTACCAAAAGATTGAAAGAGGCTTATGTAACAGTCAGTTAGCCTGCATCTCATTTGAAAGCACAAAAAATGCCCCGTTCTACTTTCCTAGTTTATTCAAGTGTCTACGCCTCCACAGGGGGAGTTCTGGGAAATGGAAAACTGAAAACATTGAAAATGAGACAAAATATTAGGCATGGTTACGAGTAAGTTGCTCTTGCTTCCTAGTTACTTTATTCCCTGTTTTGGATGCTGAATGAGGATGGCTAAGCCATCTAAGCTTTCTGAATTAAGTAATAACAACAGCTGGACGTTTGATTTCTTGATTTTTTGTGAATGTGATGAATACTGAAGTCTTGAACATGAACACCCACTACTTCCTCTGACAAGGTCTTAAGCCGTATTAATACACAGACAAAAAGTATCTTTTGAAGTTGCATATCTTCTTTGTCATAACAGGAATGGCTCCATTTCCTTCGCACTATTTGAAATATGTATTAGCCGGAAGCTATATGTTAGTGATAAGGAATATTGAGAGATACAAAGTACACTAAGGCTTCCAAGTATTTTAAATAATCAGATGCTATATCACACATGAGATCCCAGCTTCCTTAGGTTCAAAAGGATCTATGATTTTACTTCAGAATTTATGTTTTATTTCTTAACTTCTAGAGTCCTGAAGTCAGGACAAACCCCCAAACCAAAAAACATCAAACAGCTCTTCCAATAGATCTCATGCAAAAAGATGCTGTAGTTCAAGCAGTACAAAACACAAAAACTGAAAATCAAGTTTCTATTGATCTGCCTACCCAAAGTCTGAGCCAGACTCTACTAGAAATCTGCTCCTATTGACTGCCGTGAGCAAGTTTTACTCAGCTTTGACAAATCAAAGTTCTGTCTCCAAATCCTGAACTTTTATTCCTATATGACATTTGTCAACTGAAGTGTTTTATCTGAATAAAAACCTCCAGAATTGGACATTTTAAAGCATATAGCAAGACTGAGAGGGAATAATGGTTCTTTTATTTAGAAAACCGTTAAAAATGTTAGGGTTTTGCTTTTTTTTTTTTTCCTCCACTTTACATAAATGTAATATGATATTCCAAAGCGCCTTAAAACGTGGTATGCACAGCCCAGGGATTGAATTACCCACCAGTACTTGCAACAATGAGTACCACGAAGTTAAAAGTCCTGAAAACGAAACCTCACAACTCCTTTTAATTAGATAGAATTAATAGAACTAAAACTTCAGTAGCACTGAAATACTACACTGAATTTTATGAAGCATGACAAATCAACAATACAAGTTTTTTCCAGTTCCACGCTAAGTCAATAGTGTTAAAATGAAGTTTTTGGCAAGAGGTACATAACCGCCCCCATGTTCCTACGGTAAATACTCAGCCTGGTGAGTAGTGACTGTAATAGCACCAAAGTAAAGGTTGCGTGGCAGCCAGCTATCTAAGAGTAATTAAAATTATGTGATTTGTGTTTATGCTTACAGATTATCACTAAAATTCTAAGCTAAAGTTTTAATACCAACCTCCAGCTCTTTCTTTTTCTTTTTTCCAGGGGACTTTTTCTTAGAAGAGCACTTCTTGCTCTTGTATCTGCTGTATCTTCTTCGAATGCTGCCTCTCCCAGAGATCACCGATTCTTCAAAATTATCTTGAAGACTCAGCTCCTCCACAACATCATTTCTGTTGTTTTCCTCATATTCCTCAGCCTCTGTGTCTTCACTTTCTTCTGATGTCCCATTACCTTGAAGATTATTGCTACAACCCTAGTGAGAATCCAGGATATACAGTCACAAGGCATTTTGAGCAGGGAGAAGGAAGGGAATTTTTTTTTTTTTCTCATGACTACTGCTGTTTCAATCAAGTGATCACTGTTCCGTATGGGCCACCTACATTTCAGTGTGTAACAGCAGTAGACTATTTGGTCCTGTTTTGTTTTTTTTTCTTTAAGCGGTTGTGCTGGTTTTGACTAGAATAGAGTTGATTTTCTTCATAGTAGTTAGTATGAGGCTATGCTTTGGGTTTGTGCTGAAAACGGTGTTGATAACACAGGGATGTGTTTGTTGTTACCGAGCAGTGCTCACACAGAGCCAAGGACTTTTCTGCTCCTCACAGCACCCCACCAGTGAGTGGGCTGGGGGTGCACGAGGAGTTGGGAGGGGACACAGGTGGGACAGCTGACCCCAACTGACCAACGGGATATCCCATACTGTGTGATGACGTGCTCAGCACATAAAGCTTGGGGAGGAAGAGGGAAGGGGGGACGTTCGGAGTGATGATGTTTGCATTCCCAAGTAACCATCAGGCGTGATGGAGCCCTGCTCTCCTGGAGATGGCTGAATACCTGCTTGACCATGGGAAGCCGTGAATGAATTCCTTGTTTTGCTTTGCTTGTGTGCATGGCTTTTGCTTTCCCTATTACACTGTCTTTACCTCAACCCATGAGTTTTCTCACTTTTACCCTTCCAATTCTCTTCCCCATCCCACCAGCGGGGAGTGAGCAAGCAGCTGTCTGGGGCTTAGTCTCCAGCAGAGGTTAAACCCTTGACAGCAGTCTATGGAATCCACATAGAACCTAATAATTTTGTGATTATGCCATACTTATGTAGGCCGTGCCTTCGACTCACTTATGTTTTTGACATATTGGATTGTGTAAACGTGAAACACTTCTACGGGTAAACCCCCAAGAATTCCAAGCCCATGTCTGAGGCCAAATTAGAGCAACTGAGCAGCTGCCAGCTGGACAACACGCAGGACCTACAGAGATAAAACGGCTCCACGTACCAGCGTTTCACAACTTCATGAAATGGAGAAAGAAAAATTAATAGTTTGCTCTTACCTGCTGCATTACAAGAGAATAGTAGACTCCCTTCTGCAACATGAGTTCACTGTGTGTTCCTTGTTCAACCACGATGCCTTTCTCAAATCCAGCAATAGTGTCAGCAGTCCTGATGGTAGACAGCCTGTGAGCAATCACAATAGTGGTACGACCAGTCCGAGCCTTACAGAAGAACAACAAAAGCAATTTACATTAAAATGTGCAAGAAAACAGCACAGAAATAAACCAAAGTTATTTTAGGCATCTATAACATAAAATAAATCCAAACTTTAAAAAGAATTTTTTCTTCTAAAAGCAAAGATTGTTTTTCCTGGATTCATGTCTCTTGTTTACCAGTCTAAGGACGCTTTCATTTGCCTAATTTCAGCAGAGAATAGCACATTAATCTTATTAGGCAGGTATTAAAGGCTATAATTTATCTTACTTGACTTTTTACCAAACTTGAACTGTTTGAGCTGAAGTGGCCCATAAAGTGTTTCCATGTGTATGCACACATGGGAGGGAAATGCAGTGAACATGGTTAGATCTCTCTCAAAATACAGCTAGGATAGCTAGTATATAAAGCAGTATTTTCTTTATATACTCTCCTTGTATATTTTTGGAAGTATATTGCTAACATGACTGCTGACAAGACTTAGCAGGAAAGCATAGCAGAGTGGAGCACATCTGGGGTCAGAAATGGGTTTTAGCCACTCTCCAAAGCTCTCTCCCAGTCTTTTGAAATAAGCTACAACTCAAATTGTCAACTAATACATTCTCTGCAGGGGCCTGCTAGGATTTGGCAGCGAGAGACACCGAAGCCTCAGTCTGCAGGTTACATGCTCCATCCCTCTCCAGCTCTCCCACGCAGACCAGTGGCACACACAGTCCTCGTACAGCAAATTAGCACACGTCAGCTTGCGGCTGCTGGAGAGAGTGGCTTCCCTCCTCGCTGATGCCTGGAGCAGATGGTGCTTGGGGGCAGGAGGAGAAATCCAAGGGGAGCTCACACAACAAATGCGTTCTACAGTCAAGGAGCCTGCTGGAAGTTACTCGCTACAGAAGTTGTACATCATACGGGCACAGGAGCAGGGGCATGGAGAAGATGAGGACAGTTTCAGTAACTGAATGCTTTCACAAAGATTTTGCTTCTTCCCCTACACTTGCCATCAAGTTCTCAGAGATCCGAGTCACTCAAAGCCTGCCCCAGGACGGCAGTCCCGGTGCCATTTTCACGCCTGTGCCCTAATGCACAGAGGTGCAGAGCCTTCACCACTGCAGCTGGGAGCTGTGATCAGAACAAGCCACATGCTTTAAAAGAAGCAAAGTAATCTGAAAAACAGCAGGCTACAAGCATCTGCATATGACTGCTTGGAAATGGTGTCCCTTTGTGAGGTTAATGTCTCTGCTCCTCAGCTGTGAAAATAATAAGCAATATTAGCACTACTTTTCCCACTTGGGGATGTTGAGAAGAAGTTCATAAATCCCACTTGGGGACTACACTGATGGACATCAAAAAGCTGCAAAAAGATGAATAAATTATGATTCAGGGCTCATTTTGGTGTGTTCTGGGAACACACTGAAGGGTAAGGAAAAGCATATAGAACAGTGCCCTTCATTGAGTGATCTCCCTCTATGTTATGCACTAAATGAAGCAATAAACTTCTGGAAAAGGTTAGGATTTCATCATGGAATTAAAGGACATGCAGAAGAAAGCTAAATCATAGCTGAAGCGGCCATCTTTTAGTTCTTAACTTTGCAGCAATAATATCATTTATACAAAAATTAGATTAATATTACTTTTGCATCCACATGTTACCTCAATACTAATCATATCAGTATAGTCATGTGAATATAACTGACAGCTACATTTTACTTTGGATTTAAACTGACTGGCAACGAAGGTGGTAAGTTTTGTATTTCCCTCGAGCCATACTTGTAACTCCTATCTCTCTGCGCATAACTGCTGAAATGAGAGGCAGGATTTTTCACTTAGCTTTTAAAAATACATTGAAATAAATATTAGATAAATTAAAAAACATCCAAGCCCAACCATGAATTTCTTTTTCAATCAAAACATCTAGGCTCCACTACATCTTGGCGGAAAACACTGACGAAGGAGGGCTGTGAGGAAAGGACCGTGAGCTGGTGGGACAGAGGCACAGGTATGAGCTCTGACAGCTCTGCTCTGCAGTAGTACCCGCCCTAGAGCTGTGGGGCTGATAAAAAACACGAGAAGGGCAGATACTCAGTAGTTGCAGCTGGTTCTGCTTTTTGTTCTGTGTAGGGTCTGATTTGCTTTCAGTTTCTGTAAGGAAAGAAAATGGCTAAACTCCAAGAGCTTTCTGAAAATTATGAAGAACTGTTCGATGAAGAACAAATACTAAATATAGTACATTTTACTATACATATCTATTAATCTACCTGAAAAAGCCATTCAGTCATCATGCTTTGCCTTGATAAGATGCCATCCATATTTCACCAGCAAATGAACAACTGTGATTTGAGGAAGTGAGTACAGGAGACCTAAGTTATTTATGCATGAGCGTAAATGTCTTGGTAATTAGTAATAACACTAAAAAAACCCAAATAAACATGGTGCCTAAGTAAAATTTTGATTGTTTAAACTTTCTGTTAGAACACTGAAATTGAAACATCCATTGAAATTTTATTTTCCAGTGTTATTTATTCCAATGGAAACCTGGACTGAAAATTGTACACTAGTTTTCCTTAAGTGCTGTTGCACATTTTCATGGTGTCTGGTAGCTTCAACAACATGACTTCTACCTTATCAAGAGCTGCTTGCACTATGGATTCACTCTGAGTATCTAGTGCTGACGTAGCTTCATCCAGAAGAAGAATCTTGGGATTTCTTGCCAGGGCACGAGCAATAGCTATTCTCTGCTTCTGTCCTCCACTCAGCTGAGCCCCTCTTTCCCCTACCACGGTGTTGAATTTCTGAGAAAGGAGAAAACAAAACAGAAGTTGTGGAATGTATCAAACTAAATCCTCACTTCTCTGTGCAATCATAAGTACTCATATTCTAGACAAGAGATAGTTTTATCCAGCTGTCTTGAGCATGGGCAGAGCAAATACACAACAACATCCATCCATCTAGCCCTTAGCCAAGCCCGCCTACCCTCAATATATACTTTATGTGCCTAACTTTGAACTTACAGTTCTCTAAAATTTTGATCTTTAGTGCTTGCTCAGAGAATGCTCCAAACCCTCGGTTTTCTCAAGACAAGCCCAGAAAAGACATCTCTGTATTTACTGAGGACTGCCTACCTTTCCAACAGGGTTTGGATCATAGAGACCCACGAGGACCTCTAACATTGCCTGGTCTGAACCTGAGACACTCCCCCATGGAGCCATGCCTTAGTTCCTACTGACTGTGTCACTCACTACAAAGTGGCAAGTGTTAAAGTCCGCTGTAATCTTTTTATTATATAGCTGTTTAAGAGGTAATATGATCAAATAACTCTTCCTGAGAAGAAGGAACCTTGGAACAGATTGACGTGCTAGAAATGGTACATGCTTGAGATGAGGGTCGAGCTCTCTGAGGTAGTAGAAAAATTTGAAATCAACTCCCAGGTGGACACTTTTTCCACATCTTTTTAACTGCAGAACCAAAAGGAAGGACATGTCATCATCCATTCCTGAGGATGTGTTTTGAATGACTGATCTCACTTCCCGTCCCCACCCTCAAAGGAGTAAGGCACCTACTGCTGGGACAGGGCTCAAAGCTGTGAATCTCAGGCAGAGGGAGAGCTCAAGCTCCCAGCTGCTAAAGAATGGCCTTGGTTCAGAGCATACTTATTTACTTCCACCCTCCATTTCCTATTGAATGTGCAGACGTCTCCTGGCAAAGGATTTTGGATTTCTGGATCTTTAAAAGCCCAACTCTTGCCATGCCTCATGAGCTGAGTAGCGATGATAATATAGCTGTGAAACTTCCTTTTTCTTAAGACATTGACATTTTTTCCAGACTTAGGCACAAATCCTTTGAGGGCAACCAAACAAAGGCACAGCATCTAGTCCAGAAAGTCCTTGAACGGAAAGTTGCTGGAGGCTATAAGAGTATTTTGGGAGGTTATACTACAACTTGAATTCCCATGCTCTCCCTCTCAGAAACAGGACACCAGCATCAACGGACCTTTCGTTCTTACACTCAAAAGAAGTTCACGAACTCACATCAGGCAGTCTAGATATGAAGTCAAAAGCATTGGCTTCCTTGGCTGCTTGCTCAATTTCAGCATCAGAAATATCTTCTCGACCGTAGCGAATGTTCTCTGCTATTGTTGTTGCAAACAAAACAGGCTCCTGGCTCACAATACCAATATTTTCTCTTAGCCACTTTACATTAAGCGTACGAATATCCCGACCATCTAAGGTAATCTGAGAGGCAAAGTGTATGTCTAAGTTAAGAAAACACATTCTGTTAATAATAAATCAATTAATTACTATTAGTTGACTTAAGTATCAGCTACAAGGACAAAAACAGAAAAAAAATGTTGAATCTAGTAGAAAACTATGTTGGGGCAAAAGTTACAACTGTAGTTTTTCCATTGACTGCACAAGCTAGAAAATAGTGAGGAGCAGCATAAACAGAGAAGACATCAGAGTTTTTTCGTTGGTGGTTTTTCTTTTTCCCCTTCAACAGCCATGCATACTTTTTACCCTGTTCTCATGTCCCTGTGCCAGTTTGCTGCCCTCAAAGTTGCAGCTACACGATTGCCTCTGTGGCTGTGTTTTACACCAGATCAAAGAAATAATCCAAGATTACTAAAAAGGAAGGGGAAGTTATTTTTAACCTAGATCATTTGCAATGTGGTCCTACGAACACTGACATTAGCACAGGCGAGGAACAGCAAACTGAGGCATGGGGGCAGGGATGAACATCCAGAGAAACAATAAGTTTAAGAAACAACTGTGTTGATATATTAAGTAGTGATAGTTCAGTGTTTAACATTTGAAATGCTTACCTAGTTCCAACTAGCAGCAACAACTACTAAGTAGCATTCTTCAAATATTAAGTATAAAAAGAACATTTTCCTTAGAAATACATTGTTTATTTTCTTCCTTTTTACCTTCGGAAATTTCTTATGAGAAGTATTTCTCATTTACTGACTGGATCTAGTGTTTAGTGGCAGAGCAGGCATACAATGTGTAACGATGGAAACTTTTGCTGTGGGTTAGCAGATAGAGAAAAATGAGCCAAGAAAACAACCATTTAAATTCGGAAAACTCTCTCCAGGTTTTAGTTTACGTTCAACGAAACAGAAGCAAAATTCAGCAGAACACTGCTTGCTTAAAAAAGTTTACAGAACCTTAAAAGCCAATTGTTGATGAAAACAATTTTAAATTCAGATCTTGCATCTATTCAAAGATTTATGGTATTTGCTACTTCTGGCACAGTTCTGCAAGAAGAAGGAGAATAATGAAGTCAAGCGAACATGAGAAGATAGCTCATTTGAAATTTAAACTGTGGAAATACTGAACTATGCAGAGATATGCTCAAATTCAATAAAAAATAAAAATAAAAATCAAGGTTCAGTCAATATGGGAAACTTGTGCTTATCCTAACAGCTCTCAGTTTTTACAGTTCACTTGCAGGCACTCACTTCTCCCTGGACAGGATCGTAGAATCTCTGCAGCAACTGAACAGTAGTGCTTTTTCCACAGCCACTGGAACCAACTAATGCAATGGTCTTCCCCGTTTGAACTTTCAGGTTTAGACCTTTGAGGATCTGGGGAAATAAATAAATAAATAAATATGTGTGTGTGTATATATATATATATATATATATATATATATATACACACACACGTATCTCTTAGTTTGACAAGTTTGATTACAGAACAGTCTGTCAAGACAACTGTAGCAATAATCAAGGTAGTAGTAAGGGGCGCAGCCTGAAGGTATGGCAATATTAGTGAGTTAGTTGTACCTGGGAATATTCTGGGGCGCTGATATGAAAGAGCCTGCATCTATATTTGTGAAGTGTATTACCCTTCAAAACAGGATGGCTACATGCAACCTGCCTTTTGGGAATGGTCCCTGGATCCTTCTGGCTACCAAACCAAGCCTGGGAATTCTTTGAGAAGATTGATAACTGCAACAGGCCAAGCTCATGCCAAGAAACATTTCAAGAGCTCCCTTGCATAGACCATTGCATTCCAGTGCCTGGGAAAATTCCCCATCACGCTCAAATCAACTAATATAGACACGGCCACAGTACTCTAAACTTGATAGCTCATTTTCTCCAATTTGTGTGATCTGGTAGCAGGCTCAGGGTCTTACGTTCTCCTGCTGTCCTCTGTTTTCCAATGCTTAGACAGTGGTGTAACACTTAGTTATGAGTTTCACAGAAAAATATTTCTAAAGTGCTAAATATTATTGCTGAGAAACAAGCCTGCTTTCTTCTATTCTTAGACTATAAATGGCTGTTTTGACAAGGTAACTGCTGGAAAGCCTTTAATAAATCCCAATCCTTATTGTTGACAGCCTCAGCAACCTGGGGAGTAGTTACACGTTAATGATACCTTTGTTACCATTTTCACATTTAGGAACATTTTACCTCAAAAGATGTCCATGTCATATATGAGTAATGCTGTGTAGTTGCCAAAATATTTGGCTGCTATGGGAACTCCTCTTGTTTATACCAGGCTGATTTATAATTTTGCCTACACATGTTTTTGCAATAAGACATTAAAATAGTTGCAATATTGCTCTCTTCTCTCTGTGTTACAACCAGCAGGGTTTGTATCTCCAAGAAGCTGATATCCTGGTGCCTGCGTTATCAAGTAAAAACTATATTCTGGATACCACAATCTCTCCAGATGCAAATAGTCACAACCACCCAACAGGCTATTTCTAACTCTCTATTATCAGGCAAGGTGTCGTCAAGATTAAAACTGACAGTAACTAGACTCCTTAGATCTCTTTGATTTGGTTTAGCTCAGACAGGTAAGATTACACTGTGTTGCGTCAACTGCTTGAGAGATTGCGGATAACTTCTACATATCTTTGCTGATTCCTTTTGGCTCTGTAAAATAACATTCATACTCTTAGCAGGGAGAACTTCTGACTCAGTAGATTTGGGAAGGATGACAAAACATTTCTTACTTCCCTGTCATTTGGCGTGCAGACCCATAACACAGCTCAGCTCATCGGCCTGAACAGCATTTTTAGGAAGAAGCATGAAGAGTCTGGTCTGTCACTGCTGATTTCCGAGCAAAGAGTGAAAGAAGGTACATTGCACTGACTTCAGTTAGGCAGAAAGCCTAGCTCTGGGTCTGTCCTTCAGCAGCCCCAGTGTCCTGGAAACAGATTTTATACACCATGGGACAGACCTCAGATGGCTGAGGTGGGAAGAGCTATCTGAAGAAAGAGCTAGTGGGCTATGAACTTCCCTGTTCTCACCCCTTAAGTGGCATGTCCAGCTTTTAATTGTTGACATTTGAAATCTCTATTCCTACTTTTTTATTTATCAAGTAACAACAGCAGCAAATCCCTTTTCCATTCACCTTTGTGAATGTCTTCAAAAGATTGTAAACTGTTGAAAATGGTAGAGCGGGCAAACCAACTGCGTCACTGTAAATCACCACGACATGACATACATAGCACTGCACAATACAATTACTAAGGGAAGTTCAGCTGGCAAAGAATAGGGACATCTGTTTATTGAATAGCAGTTTTAACATCTGCACAAAATAACATTTGGCTTTCAAATGTGTATTTAGGATTATATGTTTCAATCCATTTGATGGTGTATTTGTTGTAAAGCCTGTCTCACAGGTCACTTCTCACGTGGGATATCACAGCAACTCAGAACAAACAAGGGACTGGAAAGAGCAACTTCCTGGTTTGACTGTGTAATATCCGGAATTTTTAATGACAGATTTTGAAAAGTCCTATTTCGTTTATCAGAGCTCTTGTTCTCATAAATTCAGACTGGAAGCAGCACATTTTTCTTAGCTTTGTCCAACATATGCGAATAGCGAGCAGGTAGCCAGTGGCAAAAGATCTAGAGCTTTGTCGTTGGACATTTTTTTCCCCAGGAGTGCACAATCTCCCAAGACAGGAATGGATTTTGCACTCAACAACAACAAGTTTAGAGAAATAATACAGGCACTGGCTGCAGAATCTCAGTACAATAGATTAATCCAAAATTAACACTTACTTTAACATCAGGTCTGGATGGGTAATTGAAATGGATGTTTTTGAATTCAATTTCTCCTACTAGCTTGTCTGGTTTGTAGCCTTCCTTCGAACTGCTATCTATGAGCCGTTTCTGGAAAGACATTTTAAAAATATATTGCTGGTTATTACAGTTTTGGAACTGCTGGGTACATTGTTCTCTCCTTTAATTTCTTAGCTGTCGGTTTACACTGCAGCACACCATTGCACAGAGCTGCTGCATTTACTTGCAGAATACTGAACGCAGGGCAACATCTAACTGTGAATTCTGCTTTGACAAATACAGCAACAAAATCCACCGCAGAAAATCTGTAGTTGCAGAACTTAACTGTACCATCTCGCAGCCAAAACACGGCCCTCAGTTATCCATACAGGAGGGTTTTATACTTGCATCAAGAAGAACCACGCAGCCATTTCTGTATGAACTTTCTAGTTCAACTTGTTTAAAATATTTTATGTACACAGATATCCAATGGCTACATAACAGAGCAAGATAAAAATAATAATGATGTGGAAACCCTTTTTCATAGTAACATCAGCACTGTAGCTTTATATTATTATAGCTTTCAATAGTACTAGTAATCCCTTTCCCTCGAAAAACCCAGCTCAGCTGAAATAGTGCATAAGTGCATTTTAAAAAAATAGTATAGTGCCTTACTACCGTCCCTCTGTTGTTGCAAGTCTAATATTAGAGAAAGACCTCATCCATCAATCTCAGGTACACATACCAGCTTTCCCAACATTCATTGTAACAAATAAAGAGGCAGTTTTCTTGATATGAATGGAAACATTATGGGTTTCAGTGGTAGACATCTACGTCGTCTATGGTTTAGGGACTTCTGAGTGCTTTTGTTATGTCTCTCAAGAAAAAAAAGAAAACAAACAAAAACAGAGCCAAAGGAAAAAAATTAAGTCTGGTTGAAAGGCTTCTTTTCTACTTAAGATACTTACCTTATTGATAATTCGATATACTTCATAGGCAGCACCACGTGCGTTAGCCACACTCTCCAGGTTGGGAGCTGCCTGGCCCAAGGAGAAGGCTCCGACAAGCACAGAGAAGAACACCTGCGGGAGACAGAGGGAAGCATTGCCATTAACAGTGATTACAAATCCACCAGCACCTGGCTGTTAAATGGCCAAGTCTTTCTAGTGTGTCCTTTCCAGGATAATTAAATACAAAAGTGAAATGTGCATTTCACAGTCACTCCTGTCCACTCCCCATTTTCCTAGGGTGAATGGTAACCACCAACACATGGTTTTGTGGCATGGATGGTTTTTCCTTTTGATGCTTTTACATTTTCTATCATCTACAAATAGAATAAAAATCTTTCTCGGTTGCTTTCTAGATGTTCCCAAAGTTAAGAGGCTTGCAAAGCTTAGTCCAGAGTTTCTTAACTGAAATCCCACCTGTGGGACTAACACACATTCAACCTGACGTGCTATGAGGAATTGTTCTGAGGAGTCAGGACATCAGAAGTCACTTTACTGTGAAAATTAAACATGTAGCCAAAGTTTTGATGGCAAGACAATAGCGAAATATCCTCAGCCCAATACCAACTTAGACATATTGGTAATGTACAGTGAACAGCAACGAAACGCAGAGAAGACATTGTGGCTAAATTAAATCTTGAGGACTTCCCAGTAGGTATTCAGCACACCAGTGGGATTCATTAATCCCAGTGGCTAGCTAGAATTTTGCTGGCAGTCCAAGTTACTTGCCTTTGCTCCCTAACCTCTGGCTCTAGGTTGTTCACCTTGCCCTACAATAGGGTCCAAGACAAGTGAGGAAAGTAACCCTCTGCAGACACTTTTGCCTCTGCATGGATTACAGTGGGAATTCAAGGTGCCCTGTTCAAACTTGTTATATCAAAATCTAGGTAAGAGCAAAGCCTTCCTTTCAAGTTCTTTTATACCAAGCGAGTCTCTAACAGCTACTTTAGCAAGCAGTGTGCAGAAAATAGAGATAATTATATACAACACTGACATAACTATTTTCTTGAAATTACATAGCATTTTTCAAGGCCACATTGTTATACTTACAATTAACACACGGCTGATGTCATATTTTTTCTCCTCAGCAGTGAGCTTGGTTCCATACCAAAATGCAAGTGCATAGGATCCAAAGATAAGAAATTGTGAAACACCTAGAGATGTGTTGGTAGTAATGCATTTTTTCACTCCAACGCTTCTAGCCATCTCTAAGTTAGCATCATACCTGAAAGTGGATAAGGAAACCATTAATTTGACAGGTACCACATGCCAATCCGATTGATATTTCCCAGTGCCCTTTTTTAATTAAAAGGTTTCTTGCCATAAAAGCAATTAAAGTCTCACAAAGAGAATACTTTTTTTTTTTTTTGACAGAGGAGTAGTAGGGATCGAACTCCTTTGAATAAATCTGCTCTGACATATGCTGACAACATTCTTATACTGCTATTGAAGACATATTTAGAAAACAATTGAGTAGCATGACTTTGTTATCATGATGGAATACAAGATACCACTCTTGAGCCATTTGTTTGCAGTAGTCCTGGAAGGAAACTTTGAAAAACTTTTACCAACATTACCTATCAAAGGCAAGGTTTAGTCTTCCAGACTTAAAAAAGGCAAAACAAAAACCCAAAACGCCCCAGGCACTATGGAGGAAGGCAGGTAAATAAATAGAAGTCAGAGCTCCCTCTGCCACCAGAATTATTATCTTACTGGCCATTCTGGGAAGTCATAAATCTTTCCCTTAGGTTAGTTTACTGATTAATATGGCAACATAGCAAACAAGTGGACATGGGAGACCGCTATAAAGACTGACAAGTTTAATGAGAGTATTATTTCTCCCAAGAAAAGTTCATATTCATTCATCTATAGTTTCCACCTAATGGTTTTCACTCACTCAAGCTTATTATGGAAAGTGTAGCCTAGGAATAGTGTATCTATTTACTTGTCAGAGACATGCTCAGCAGCTTGCGCTTTTTTCCTAATACATATTTTCTACACAAAACAACCCCATAGTAGAAAGACACGAAATTCAGTCACTCAGGAAGTAATCATAAAACAATGCTCACTGATTTTGTTCATGTAAATTGCTCACGTGCCACCAACATTGTATTTGTTACTCAAATATAGTTAAATGTTTTGGCTTGGCTGTGTTCTTAAAACCAAACGCTACCTTTGAGTCAGTAGCATCATATGTCCTCCAGGGAAATGAGCGCTGGATTTAGGCATCATTACAAGTACACCATCACTCGACTACATAGGAAGAAGAGCCAAGCCACTGCCAGAAGCAGAAGATGACTGAAGGTCCCTTGCAAGTGTAAACACTTGTGGCCACTGGAGGCACTGTGCAGTTAAAGTTTGCTTTTCCTAACTCTGAGGCCATCATTCGAGACCTGTGTAAGAACCACAATCCACAGTCTGCAAAATGCCCTAGCCAGTCCCTAGCAGGAGTTTGCCTGTCCCTGATAGAAGATGTTCCTAGGAGAGCCACCTGTCCTATGTTTTTTTTACATTAAATGGAGGTGGACTGGTGGAAGAGGCTGACTGGCCAGCCACGGAGGAAAGGAAAGGCGTTACTGGCATGGAGTTGCCTGAGTATCAGCTATTTTGTCGCTAGACCTCAAAAAAAAAGAAACAAGTATAAAAGTAGTTTGAAGCAGCTCCTACCATTGGATTTTCAGACACTGGTATTTACAGGGACCAAGAAGTAGATGGGAAGGAGAGGAACAACTGATCTTGGCCATCTTAGGGCTTTTTTGACTTTATTCTGTAAGCAGAAAAGGTCTTAATATTGTTGCAACTTAAGGACAAATGCCAGTAAGTAGAACACAGTGCTGTAAGATAGTCGGAGCTCAGCCCCTTGGAAGCAGACAAATGCAGGAGCAGGCTGCAGGACCCCGAGCTGGGGCTAAGATCACCTGAGAAAGTTCACACAATATCAGGGCAAACATGAGAGTCGAAAAAGGTAGAAGAGATCTATGGATTGTATGGATCAGGTCTCCTGGTTTGCCTTTCCCAACTGCATGGCATTGGTAATGCCCTGCATTTGATATTGAATGCTATTGTTTATGATATGTGAATAAATTTGTGATCAGTCATATCCACTTCACCTTTTACATGTGACTAGGGCCAACGCTGGATTAGGTCAGCTGCTAGCGTTACGTGCAAAACACTAAAGTAATAAAAGCCAGTGATGCGATTTTACTTAAGGCTGTTATCCAGTGAAGCTTAAATATAAGCTCATTAATCAAAGATCAGAACAGCAGTGCACATGTTCTAGAAGTTAGGCAATTAATCACATGTTTTGTTGCATTTGAATACTAGGCAAAGATAACCTTCTCGCCACTTTCACTTTAAATTCAACTCCAGATCTCAGTCAGACAAGAAACTTGTGTCTATGCTGCAGTGATAACACAAAATAGCCTGTATTCACTGACTAGGTCTGTTTACATGTCTTTATTTTCGGGTGAACTGTCCACTTACAGAAGGATAAAATGATTCTAAGGAGAATTCCATTCCCCTGCCCCTCCAAAAAAAACCCTCCCGTGATGCACAAACCCAACACACAGCCAAACTCCTTTTCCATATTTTAAATACAATTATTATTTCAAAAACTTACTTTGCTATTGCCTTCTGCTGTCCATTGAAAGCCACAACAGTCCTGATCGCTGTCAAAATTTCTTCTGCCACAGCTCCTGCTTTGGCATAAGCAGACAGCTCTTTAGCAGTAAGAGATGCCAGGAGCTGGGAAGTTGAAAAACAGATGTTATTGCAGCCTACTGAAAGGGTATGCATGCTGTACGGGTGAATAGGAATGATCAATGTTCAAGGCACAAGACGAGGTTTCAGAAAGAAGGGGTCAACTCCTCTCTGTGCTCTGAATTTCCCCCAAGTCCAGCTCATTCTCTCATTGTGTCCTCATTACAGTGAAAGACTCTAGGAGCATCAGATGAGCTTCACGACTGCCTCAATTTCCTCCCAAGTCAAGGACAGCCTATGAACTACACTATGATGCGTGTGGGGTCGGGGAGGTGCACTGTAGCTGGTCTGAGGGGCGTCTGAGGTGTTCAGAAGCTACAGAAAGGGTAGACATTGAATTAAGCAAGGTGTCACATTACAGCTTCTTAGGTTCTCCTTCTTAGCTTATCCTAAATGCTTGAAGTACAAAAGCCCCCTCAGTATTATACATAAGTAACCACTCAGGAATACAAGCAGTACCCATTAACGTGGCTACAACGGATCACAAAGGGAAAACGTTTTCCTGTCTGAAAGGGAAACCTCTCCAGATATCTCACTAATTTGTTTCGCGCCAATCTATGGTATCTTTATGTATGTCCTAGTGTCTACCCTGTACGCAGCATGAAACTTGGTAAATTATTTGCAATAAATGTGCTATCACATATGGACAGATGGAAAGAGCTTGAAAGGCATTTGTTTTAAGAGCAAAGAGTGAGAGGCACAAGTGCATGGCCCGGGCTTCCCCAATGCTCTGCATGAGGAAATCACCCAGATGCAAGGAAGATGCTTTGATGCAGATTACCCTCCTGCCACATGGCACGAGGACAGAGAAGGTGGACAGAAGGAATATGACACGCAAGTATGTGCTTGGGAACCCAGAGAAACGCCACGGGAGGAGCGGAAATCATAAAGCAAGCATGGGGCCAGCCTCCCAACTTAGAAACCGCACTAGGTTTCTCCCATTCTCTCCCCCTTTCCTGCGCGTTAAGAGTCGCAATGTTTTTCTGGGTTTGCTCTGTTTATTAATCCCCACACACTTACAGCTGACCAAACTGCTGCTGATGCAGCAAGCAGAGGGCTGACCGACAAAATCACCAGCGTCAGCTTCCACCCGTGGATGAATCCTATAATAATCCCTGCCAGAAATGTGGCAAAAAACTGCACAGATATACAGATCTTGTCTCCGATGCCTTCGTGGATGGTGTTGATGTCACTTTAAATCACAATAATAAAAAAAAAAAAGATTTGTTAGCTTTGAATGCCTTTCATTTTAACTCCCTCCCCCTCCGTTTCATGCTGTGTGGCCTAATGTTAGAAGCTTTGCCATTTCCTAACTGGCACAGCGAAATTTCTAACCACAGCTACTGAACGGTACCATTAGTCTCTTGTGTGGCCAAAACACAGCAGAAACCTCCTATTTTTTAGGACTCATTTGCTGTATTTTCCATCATTCTCTGCTGTTTCTGTGCCCTGTCACTAGGTCACAAACGACCTAGTTTCCTTATCCAGAATCCAAATGAAGGAATACAACTAAACAGCCTCCTCACCTCCCGTGACCATCTCCAAATGATTCATTCTGCTCAGCTCTCTGAAGTATTTTATGTTCTTAATTTTGGCTACAGGCTCAGATCAAGGGTTATTTCCATTCTATCAGAAAAAAACATTATTTGGAAGAACCTCTGTTTTTCATACAAATTTCCTTCCCTATTTTCTCTTCCCAGCACATATGGATATTAGAGCTGAGAGTGGTTTCATTTAAGCTTCTCTTACACCTCTCAGGACACAGCTCTGTCCAAAGCTACCTTAAATTCCAGAAAAAAAAAAAAAAATCAGCATTCATGCATCTAATTCCATTGCATCTTGGAGCATACAATCCTCAACCCTAAATCTATTTAAGTATATGGAAAAGCTCCAAAGACTTTAACTGACTGGATGGAGTCCAGCCTGAGATCCGGCTGGATGTAAATGCAAGTTCTTTTTCATTCAATAAAGTGTCAGAGGTTTCAGTGTTTGTAAACTAGCTGGAGACAGCAGAGCTGTTTATCTAGTACTGTCTGCCACGTACTTCATGCACATTAGAAAACCAACATCAGGCATTTCACAGCAAAACCCCTTCCAATGCATAAATCACAGAAACTGCACAAATGAAGCTGAAAAGGATAATTAATTTCTCCCTCAGAGCTGTAATATTTCATACTTTAGGTTTGGGGATGGTTGGTTAGTGATTTTTTTTTTTCCAAACTCTCTATAGGCTATTCCATAGAAGATAAATTGCAGTTTTCTTTTAAACGTCATACTTAAGGGGGTCAAAAATGAACAGAGCCCTCACTCCGTCAGTCTGGTGTTCAGCGTTCCTATCTGGGTAGTATCAAACCAAGCCATCTCCTGATGGAGCACTGCAAAAAAGAACTTTTGCCGGATCCTTGCTGTCTGCCTTGTAGCAGCAATCAAAAACGTCCACACTTGGATGGTGCTCAGGATCAACACAGCACAGCCAATTCCCACGTAGTAGTAAGCAAACCTGTTATAAGGCAATAAAAGGCCACATGACGCCGCTGTATCTTGCGAGAGAAGTTAAGACACACAAAGCAACAATTAGGCTTCGTTTACACCACCAAAATAAATACTGCAGCCCATGATACATTATTGCGAACCCTTTTTGAGAAGGCGAACATGTGGCTTCTGCTCAAAGGGATAACACAGTAAAAGAAAATCCTTCAATACTCTGTTAACAAAATAATTACAAAGACTTACTTTGTCATTTGAGCTTCTATATCTATGCCTGGAATTGACGGACAGCTGGAATTATTTAGTGAAGTATCTGTGGGGAGGGGAAAAAAGTAGTAATATTTGTGTAAGTATCATATGTAGAACATAGTCATGTCAGTCTAGTGTCACCCGTTTCTGAACGTTTTGTATTTTGCAAGTGCAGTTTTGCAAAATACAAAATAATTTGGCAAATACACGTTTATTTTTTCTGAACTTCTAGTAATTATAGTGTCTGATAACCGATGATACAGAACGTGGCCATGCTCCTTACTATCTCTCCAAAGTTGAAGTTCATTCATACAGAGCACAGACAACGCACTGCTTTGGCCTGTTCAAGCCATTAAAGATCGATTAGAACAATTGTGTAATCTGCAGCAGGATCAATTTTCCTTATTATATACTTTTTCAGATTTTACATTAAATGGAGGTGGACTGGTGGAAGAGGCTGACTGGCCAGCCACGGAGGAAAGGAAAGGCGTTACTGGCATGGAGTTGCCTGAGTATCAGCTATTTTGTCGCTAGACCTCAAAAAAAAAGAAACAAGTATAAAAGTAGTTTGAAGCAGCTCCTACCATTGGNACTTAACCAGTAAGTACAGAAGTCTAATTTTAACTTTTTACCTTCTGACGTGTTTGATTTCATGCCGCTTAGCACAAAGCTGTTTGTCATTTCTCCAAAGACAATGATCATAAGCGGCAATCCAGTACCATTTGCAGCAGCTGCGATCAAACCAACTACCATCAAAAGAACATCCACCCAATCAGCATAGCAAAACTACGTATGCATTAAAAAAAAAAAAAAAAAGAGAAAGAAAAAGAGTGAATTTATGCCTGAGAGTTCATAAATTTTTATACAGTAGAGCAGACTTATAGAACATGCTTTGTTCCTTCCTACATATTCTAAGTAGCAACAACATTCTAACTGAAGGTAAATTCAGAACACAAGGATCTTGTAGTAGGTCCCACACATCTTTAAATCAGTACTCAGTAAGGTTGCTAGGGGAGTATTGGCAGGACACACGGTTCTTCCCCAACTCAGCAGGAAAAAAACCAAAGTAAATGTCCTACATGTTTCTAAGCGATCATCTTGTCTGTACAACATATTGTATTTTGTGTTCCATTAAGTTACATATTTACTAAGATAATGCCTTTGAAATGTAAACTCTAGTGAGTTATTGACCAGCACCTGGCTTACATCTACCGGTAGAAAATGTTTGCAACAGAGATTGTATCTTAAGGCTTGTCTACCCTTGAACGTTTGTTTGGTTTAAAGAAGGATGCGAATTTAAACTTCCATAGCTATTCCTGGATGTGGTTAATCTGAAATCAGAACATTTTATTCCTGACTGTCCTAACCCTCTTCCAAAGTGTAAATGGACATGGAATGAACCAGAGAAGAATGAAAGCTCTCTTATTCCAGAATAAACAAGCCCATGTGTAAGAGTTATCTGGGAATAGCTGTTGTATAGAAAACTGACACAAAACCATACCACTGGTTGTCTCAGACAGCAGATCCCTCAGATGTCAAACACAGGATAAATCCTTTATAAATAGAGCCAAGACAAGGACCTTTGCAGTATATATGTCCTAGATCAGCCTCAGTAGGCGTGAAGTTCAGCCTTCAATAGCACTAAGGTTGAACTGCCGCAAGGGCTACCAATACACTGCGGTGAGAATCTGACCTAAGAGGTCAAATTTTAAAGAGGTCTAGCATCAGTGGGTCTCAGGCTTCTTGTCTGGTTTTTGATTGCCTATTAATTGCTATTCATAAATAAACGACTCACTATGACAAAAGGAAACATAAAGCAGACTATGAAACTGGACACTAACCAGTTCAAAAATGCCAACCACCTTTTTCTCTGGTTTCTCATTCTCGTTCCTAGAGAAAAACAAAAGAGACTAATTAAAATGAGTTTTTTCTAACTCTAGAAGAGCTTTTTTTTTTTTTTAACCCCTCCCCTCACCCAATATGTCAGTGACCAACGTGTTAAGTTCAAAGAATACCTACACTTTTTTCCCAGGCTTTAACTCATCATTTTGTTCAAGATTTTCATCATGTTGGAAAGAAGGGTTGGCATATCCCTTGCTTGCAAATTCTGTGAAATAAAAACCAGACTTTTTTAACATATTATCCCATCTTTTGTACCAGTTTCTTGCAACTCTCACTGCTGATTCTTTTATATTAAATCTTAAAGACTAGTTTTTCCTCATGTTCACGGAACAGCCTGGTGAATTTTTCTTGAAACTTCCTTTCAATTCAGTTCATCTCATCTGCTCCAGAAAAAAAGCTTCCAGCTCCATTTCTGAGATGGAAATAAATTTCATTTTTACAATTAAAATATATTTATACGGAAAGTCTATCAAAGACTAAAAGCAAGAATTAAGTCTGCAAATGCCTACATGACTGAATACAAATGAGGAGAAACCCTACTGAAATAAGTGGAATTGCTTATAGTGAAGGTTATAATTGCTGTAGGTAACACAGAACAGATGCGAGTTAACCAGAAGGATTAAGTCTTTGCCTGTAATAACCATCTTTGTTGTTTCTTTGTATGGTGGTAGTTGCCACACGTCCCACTTCCTTTGTGCTAGGAGCTTTAGAAATCTAGAGAAAAGAGGAATCATATCTTAGAAGGCTTATGATTCTAAATGCATAAAATGAGATGTCATAAATGGATAAAGAAACCGATGAGCAACTACAGTAGAGAGCGAGATTTGCACAGGGAGAAAAGGGGGTCCACACATCAGCCATCCCCAATTTATATTTACCTTAACTGCGGACTCACTATGAATAGAATTATCTACTGCTTTTAACGTCAGTCTATAAAGACTGGTTTAGACAACCACTCCAAGGCAATAATATGCTGAGCTTATCTTAGGAGCATTTTCATGCCCAGCCTAGGACCTACCTAAACAGTTTTATGTATGTGAATGAATGTTGTTGAACATGGTGGAATGATTAATGCATAAACATTTTCCAGCTAGTGGCTTTAGCTCTCTGGAAACTCATTGTGTTGTCTCCTATAAAACTGCTATGGCAATCAGGAAAGTCTTACAATGCAGTGTTAGATTTGGAGCTGTGGAATATATTCCTCAAGCACACACACACTGCTTTCAAGCTTGTGTCTTACCAGCATCAGAGAGGTCCTTTTCTGCGGCATTTACAAAAAAATCCTTCATTGTTCTTCTTTCTCGTATTCTTACCAGATAAAGTCACATTAATCAAAACCTACATTAAAAAAGCAACAAAACATTTAGACATAGTAGATAACTAAAGAGTTCACATTAAAATATGTGTGGGTTTTTCCAGGACTCATTACGTTTTGATCTCAGCATTGTCCTACTTACATATTTCTTTTAGCTTTAACAGCATGATAAAGAACTGCTTTTAGTGAGATACTAAGAACAGTGCAAACTTGAACAACAGAACCTGACTCAGTAGCCTCTTTTTGTAGTCTTTTATGCTAAATCCTTACATTATTCATATACAAATTATTGTGGATGATGTATTGTAGAATGGAGGATTTCCCTCATTACCTTGTGTTTGAACAAAACTTACTGAACAGTCGTAACGCGATCATGATTATAACGATAAAGACTAAAGATATGCATTATGCCTTATGCTAACTAAACCAGACTTAGAGGCAGTAAATGACTGATGCTGCAAGTTTGCTTCGGCTTTTCTTCTTGATGTATCGCTTAAAAAAAAAAAACCAAAACAAAACCAAGCAGAAAACCACATACGAATTTGATGAAGGCTGAAATAATACTGTCAACAACACGCACGATCAACGTGACATTAAAAAAAAACCACGAGTTTTTTAAACACGCTTCTAGATAGATTCCTGGCTGCGTTTTTCCCCCCTCGCGTTGTTTCAGCTTACCTTTAGAACCCACGCTGTGCTCGCGGGTGTGGGTGCCCGGGGCCCCTCACGGCCGCCCCGCGGAGCCCCCAGCCCCACCCGGCCCGGCCCGGCCCGGTCCCCGCGGGGCAGCCCCTCCGCGCTCCGGCCGTGGGCTTTATAGCGGCGGGCGCTGCCCTGCCTCCCTCCCTGCCTCCGTCGGCTCGGGTTGCAGGTGAAGGTCAATGCCGCGGCCCGGCAGGAGACGCCGAGGAAGAGGGGCCCGCAGAGAGGCTTCGGCCCCGTTGTCAGAGTTAGCGCTTTCCACCTTTGAGTCTCACCATTGCTAAAACGAGAATAATTTTAGTTTGGAAAACTGGTACTAAGCAGAGGTGAGGGGGGGATTTGAAGAAGAGTCACTTGTCCAGTGAAAAATTCAGACTTGTGAAAGCTATCTGTGAGGGCATATCAAATTTGGGGAATTGCTTCACTGCATTTGGTGAATTTCAACTAAGTGTAAAGATATGCCGGTGACTTTAAACCAAGAAATGTTATTAAAAAAAGTGTTTTCCTTTGCCATTTCTAAATGACATGAAGATTGAAGCTAGCTACACTCGTTAGTGTTTTTACAGAAGCTAAGCATCATGTTTTGCTCATGAATTCCCGCCTCTTTCCCACAATTTGTGTGGGGTGTTGTTTTGGCAAAAGTAAGTCTGTTTCTGGTTTTGGGTTAGCTCAGAGGATAGTTTGTTTTGTTTTGGTTTTTTTCTCAAAAAAAAAAAAATCAGGTAAACAGATTTTCTGTACAACCCTAAAAATAACAATTCTTCAGCTTCCCCACCCTCACATATTGGAATCTGTATCATTTACTTCCAGGAATGCCTTTATTAAACACTTTAAAAGTGTTTATGAAAAATAAACTCCTAGTTATTTTCCCAACCACTCAAATGCCTTTATCCCGAAGCCAAGTCCCAGACAACTGAACTGGTTACCCAGCTGAAGTTACTCTCAAGTAACAACTTCAGGACTCGGCCTAAGTTAAACCTCGTTTTTCTGCCTTCCCCACAGGACTCAGATTACGTTTTACATGTTGGTTATCATGCCCTGAAAGAAGCTCAGAAGAAAAGGTATTATTATTATGCATCATTGTCTCCTGCCCACCAGGACCCTGTATGTTCACTTAGATTCAAATCCCTGTTAAAGTACTTTCTTATCTCATTAGCATTACCCAGAGTTTATGTTACAGACTCAGTGTTAAGCCTGCGTAACATACATCAGCAGCTGTGTTCTCTGTTCCAGTAAATTTATGAAAAGCTTTGGCTTCTGCAGACATGAAGAATCTGCATTTACAGGTTTTAGCAGAGAAGACAGAACACCAAGCTGAAATACTTCACTGTCCCAGCCCCGAGGTTCACAGCTGTATGCAGTAGTTCCTTCACCAAAGGCAACATGTTTTTTCTTATTGATCTCAATGGGAGCAAGAACAACTCCTCACCATGTCTCGGTTTTTGTTAAAACAGGTGATTAATTGTTATTTTCAGAAGAAGCTATCATCACATTTAAAATTTTAGACATAGGGACATCCCACCTAGAAAGCGAATGCCTGGATTTCATGATAGGTGTGGGGCTGACAGAGCACACAGATAGCAAAGCAGAGGAATGGAGGCAGCATGAACCCAAAAAACTCTCTTGGACCAGTTTTCAGAGCCTCTAAGTACCCATGCATCTTGCTTGGGATCACTGGCAGCTGGGGAGTTTTTGGTACCTCTGAAACAGACCCTTTCACTTTTCAAAACTTCGTTATGAGTTATTCTCACACAGTACCAATAAGTATTAATTACAGTTCAGATCCATTGCTCCACGCAGCACGTGCCTGCTAAGAAAAAGCCTCGGAGTTCTCCTGCATAGAAAGACAGACCAAAAAAGGTGTACGAGATGAACAAGGCAAGCAACTGTTAGTGCAGAAAAGAGAGCATAGGCTGTTGAAAAGGAATTTGTTTCCTTCTCTCCCCGCTCCCTCCCCATTTCTTCCTTTGGGAGTGATGTTGCACTCTATACAGGTTAATGAGCATCTCCAAACCATAAACCAACAGATTTAAAAAATGAGCAAAAGAAGGAGTAAGAAATAGTCTCCTAGAAAAAGATCCCTGATTTAACCTACTGAGAAACATGGACTTGTCGTCTAATCACAGCTATTTTATGAAAAAATAAATTAGCACAATCTGACATTTTTGCAGAAGCAAAAGTTCTGTAATAAAACACATGCACATGTCAAGCAGAGGACTGCCATCAATAAAAGAAGGGAGAGAAGAAACACAAGAAATGGTAGTTTACAATAATGCCCTTCTAATTTTTTTGGGGGGGGACATTATGATATCATAATGTGATTTGGAGGGGAAATACTGTTTCTTCTTTAATACAAAATATTTGTGTAACTTTGTAAAATACTTGCTGCATCTGAAAAGTATTCTGTGCCAAACAGACAATATTCACCCCATGCCTCCATGTGCTTGGTTCATGTGTCTAAAAGTGGTCAGTGACAGGACAAGCAAAATTAAACACAATCAAGCATCATTAACTAACGCCAGCCATAACTGACTGAACTAGACGAGATATCTACTTTAAAGAACTATTAACCATGAGCACAACATTATTAAAAACAAACAAAGAAACCCCCCCACCAAATAAACCCCCTAAGGCACAAGCTGGAAATGAGAACTCGTTTCCCCAGCAAAGCATTAACGCTGAAAAGAATACGATATATGGCATGCAGAAGTGGTAGGCACCCAACTTTACTGAAACATCTCCTCAAAATAACAGTAAAATGCAAAGAAGGTGTATTGTATTTTATAAGCATTGTAGCTGCTTACTACTTCTTGACTTCTGCAACAGACCAGATGAGCACCAGCAAGACACCCAGCCTCCACCCACAAGAGTCAGAGCTCGTGTTTGACCCATTCCCTTCATCACAGGTGATCACCCCCCTTTCCCATGCAGCTGGGTTGTAATTGACACAATGGAGCTATAAAAGACCTTTATCTTTACTTACTGCTCTTTCAGTGTTAGTTGTTTTGTGACTTTTCCATCTGTGTTGTACCTGTGATTCAGCCAGAAAAGACTTGCCAGAATTGCTTAAAAAATAAAATTAAAAAATCCTGTTTTCCTATATATTTGTCAGAAATCAAACCAAAATGGAACATTGATACTATTGGTCTTGTAGGCTAGTCACCATTAGTTGCGATCAACTTCCACGCTTCTACAACAATACAGAGACTTATGTATTGTACTCAAGCTCAACAGTAATATTATTAACAACCACTGGTAGTAACTGTAGTCATGTTACAGCACTTGCAGCCTTGCTCTGAGAGAGGGTTGTATTTTGGTGGGCATAAAAGGAGTGGCTCATTATCGTCCAAAGTTCTTCACCGAATTCACTAATAGGTTATGTATGTTAGCCATTTGGGTTATGAATATGGGACCTATGAATATAGCCTACACAGTTAACTTTTGCCAATGTGAAAACGAATAGAAAGATTCTGTCTAAGCTGAATTAATATCTATGGAGTAGAGGAGTTTTCTCCATCTCTATGGAGTTTTCTCCATCGCTGCCTGACTGATCCAGGTTGGGCTATACAAACTGGCAGTACCGAGGAGTACCCACAGCGAATGAAAAGGACTCTCTGTGGACCAGCCGTGGGCTTCTGTGCCTTTCAGAGGAGAAAGTTTTTCCCCATTCTTTGTCACAACGATCCATACTAAACCCAGCTAGCGTAGTATGAAATAGAAAGCCCACAGTTTCAGAATACCAGCTGGTGTAGTGAGAGAGGGTAAATTCTGTTTCCTAAGGTGAGCTTAATTACGCCGTTAGTTAAGCTAGTCAAAAAGTTTGGGGGTATTAATTGCATTTGCAAACTAGAAGTTAAGAAGACTTCTATTTTCTTTACTGGGAGCAGATAACTGAAATGTTTTAATTCTCCAAACCAAAACCAAGTTATATGTATACTATGATAGCACTGGCAACTGCAGAGCTATTGGGGTTTGGTGCAATGGATGGAGAAAGTCTGGGTAGAGGTGAGTGTTGGAAGAATTAAAAATCAGGTAAAGAAATATGTCACAACACTTCTTCAACTTTCTGAGAAAGGCCGAGTTATGTTGTCGGAAAGTCCTAAAGCTGTAACCAAGCACAACAATTATTTGTGATTTTCTGGAAACTGAGGAGCAGGAACATACCTGATTCTTTTAATTAAACAGACTTACACTAAAGATAGCTATTTAATCATAATTGCTTCTAACCAGAACAGCTTGCAAGAATTTGTTGAGACTGAAATGGTTTTACAAGTTTTCTGTAGAGAACTATGAAGTTTGCCTGTCTGTTTAGGAGATACTTAACTGATAAGCGTGAAGAATTTGCAGATTTCTCAAGTGATTACTATAATTCTTCTTGCCTTTAAAAAAAAAGTCAGGTCAATGTGGTTCATTACTTTCTATAAAAGAAGAGAAAATAACTTTTTTTTCTAAGTAATAGAGTGATGTAAGTAGTAAGGTAATAGGAAGCACAGAAGGCAGTCATTCCGCTGAACAATTTGTATATGTTAAGGTGGAAAACTTTGTACATTATCGAAATGGTGACTTAGCCTTATAAAGACCTACAGAGATAATTCACAGGAGTTAATGTCAAGATACACACCTATTTCAGAAAGACAGGGAGGACAGAAAGGGAAAGGGAGGAGGAACTGCCTTATGTAAGCAAGTTACTCATCCCAGTGCCTTCCCTGTGTCAGGAGAAAGACAAACCAGTATTTTTTGTTCTGCTAGATCAGGAATATTAGGAGGATGATGCTTCATTAGTCTAGCTAAAGGAAAGAACTAAAGAAACCATTTCATGCCTGGACATCTGTTGGGCAACACAGGCAAGAGGGAAAAAAAAGTCCTCAAATTCCTCGAAAGTGCCAGGAATGAATTTTTTTTTTCAAGAAGTGAGAGAATTAATTGGATATGGGCTTTTCTACATTTCATCCTGAGAAGTAGAATATGATTAAGGAAGAAAATTTGGATGAAAGTGGTGGTGGAATTATGAGGTTTGTGATCCTATACAAAAAAAGAGGAATGACAACAGAATAAAGAAAACAAGTCTGAGTATAGGAAGATTATTATTATTCATGGAAAGGCAGTCTAAGGACAAAGGGGATAAAAAGAGTTGGCAACTAATACAAGCTTGTTATAGATTTAAAACACAAAGAAGAGGTCATTCTTTCATGCAGAAGCACAAGAATCCTTATGTAGGAATAATCCAGCAATAAGTAGAGGTTGGGAATGACTTTGTAGGGAGCTTTTCTGCAGAATAGTGTGTAGGAGATATACTGGACAGAAAACTGAACATAAGCCAACAATGTCAAACTGTTGTGAAAAAAAAGCAAAATTCACAAAAGCACAGAAGAGACATGTGCAAAACACATGGAGTAGTGTTTTCTCTGCACAGCGCTGTTAAGTCCTCATCTGGAGTGTCTAGTTTTGAGTATTTCAAGAAATATGTGGGTGATAGGAATTACAGAAGAAAGCAAAATTGAAGGGGTATAAAAGACATGACCTCTGAGAAAAGACAGATGGAATTGGGCTTGGTGTAGTGGAAAACATGCAATTTGTTTTAAAAAAATATGAGACTGTTGCAAAACCAATGTAATCCAGTGTCTTCCATATCACTGTGACAATTACAGTAAGAAAGACAAAAAGTAGATATTAGGAAAATGACATTAACTCTATGGATAGTTAAACACTGGGCCAGGTTACTGGTGGACATGTTGGCATCTACATTGTTGTTTTTTTTTTCTTTTCTTTCAGGTCAAGTCAAGCAATTGTCTACAAGGAAAAGTTTGATATAGATGATTTTGCCTTGAGGATTGGAGAAAGATTAAATTGTCTTCTGAGATCCTTGCCAGCTCTACTTTCTCTGTTGTACCAATAAACATAATGAAGGGCAAAATGGAACAAAAATGGTACATCTTGTATTTTGATTAAAGACATGAAGTCAGATATAAACCGAGTCTGTGGAACAGCTGGTGACAGTTTTAGTGAAGGTTTTTGCTGGTGAGAGATGGGAAATTGGATAAATGGCAGAGCACTTAGCATCCTTTTCTGCAGCTTCTTCTAGCCTATGTCCTCCATGTGGCATCTCAAGCACTGCCAAATGAATTTGCTACCTAGTCTGTAACCTGGGGTGAGTCATTGACATGGTGGAGATATTAATTAATTAACTTCCAGGCTTCTTTTTGGAGCGGACCAATTAGTTCACTTTCAGATGAAAGTAGGGTTTGGTTTTGAGAATAATTTATTCCTGAGTTTACTCTAAAGAACTGATTTCTGTAGGACAGTTTTGTTTCTTTCCATCTTCTTCAGTCCTGGAACATGGTCCTTGTGTCTTCATTTCTGCACACTGTCATGATATATCCTGGAGCATGCAGTGCATATCCTTCACTTGGGACTAGAAAAATATCTGTGTTTTTGCTTTCTGTGTAACATCACTGTGACACAGATCAGCACTCATGCACAGCACTATGGACTTTTCAAAGGCAAGAATTCATCAGTGTGTCTTAGCATTTTGGGTGCACCACATAAGATGCGAAGGAAATTCAGGTTAAGCGGTAGACCATAGGAACATGGCCAGTCCACTCCAGAGGGACTATGTCTGAATAAAGTGGATAAGAGCTGTTGAAACCATGAAGGTCATGGACCTTTTCAGGAGCTAGATATTTTTAGCAGTGTAGACGTAACTACTGATACGGTTTGTTCACTGGTAGGTTTTCATAGTGTTTTACTAACATAACCCTGGGATGAATGACGTTGTGTGAGTAGAAACAGCATGTTCTGTTTCTGAAAGGTCTTATTCAAGGACTCAGTCCCATCTCACATCAAAAAGTTAGTGATGCTGAATTATCAACAGTTCACATATGAAAATGTGAAGAAAATATCAGATGTCTTTGCTACAAGGGTAGGACTGGCGAAGCCCCCTTTCTTTAGCCTGAACAACATTTTGAATGTGCTGCACAGCACTGGACAGCATGGGCAACACAGAGAATTTTGGTTCAGATATTCTCAAGTTCCAGACTCTCAGAGGAAATTAACAAGTGACACTTACTTTCCTTTACATATTTATATTTCTCAAGGCAATGCCAGATCTTGAGGGCAAGGACCTCTCTCTTTTACCCTAGCCTCTCCCTCTCCAATAATCTAGCATTTTGTAGATATTGTTATTATTTATGTATATAAATAAATATATATTTAAATAACATGACTGAATCGAACAGGTGTTATTCATACAGGTAGTATGCGTTTACTATGGAACGATGTTCTGATTAAATGTTTATATGCTACCAAGGGTCAGTGAATGCGGTCCTGTTCATCTAAAGGAATCACTGTAAACACCCCTGCTCATCGAGCGTACGCTTCATGACTCTTACGAGCACATCACTGAGTGTTTCCCTTGCCAGGACAGACCACAGTTAAAATGGAATGTTTATTTTGCAAAGATGTGCCTGGACAGTGACCTTCTACTGACACTATTTAATCTAGGAAAAGGAAAGTTTAAAAAGCAGAGGCAGAAGCTAAGTGTTTGAAGATGCATGTAAAGCATTTAACTCCAACTAAAACAAAACTCTTAAGAGAAAGAAAAATGGGCTTCCTATTTAAACAACATATATGGACACCTCCTGACTGATGGAGAGGGTGGCTCTATCAGGACTGGGCTGCAGCTGATGCCATGCAGTTCAGAAGCACAGTTTTTCCTAAACCACCTGCTCCCCCAACAGCTCCGCACCGTGGTTGTCCTCTCTCCTGATAGCTGCAGCACCTGCCTGTGCAGCTGCTGTCACCATTTCCCTCACTCCAAACCCACATTTTTCCTTTGTTTAGAAGTTCCCAATGACTTTTCCATGTCTTGGGCTTCAAAAATCCTAGCTATCCCCTAACATCACACCTCATAGTCACCTCCAAGTTATATGGTCCCTGAGGACATGAATGAGAAAAGGCATCATAGGATTAATGAGAAATTATCTTGGAACAGACGAGATGGGACAAATTTCTGAAGGCAGCTGCCTTGTACTACTTGTGCACAAACTACAACTGATCACTGGAATAAATTGCCCCAATTATAAACCTGGCTTAAATCTCTTGAGTTAGAGAAGATGTTACTTCTGCTCATAAAGTTGTATTATGTGGTCACAAAATAGTTTTTCCTTGAGGTAGCTGGTTTTTTTCCATGACAGCCCATTCACATGTACTTGGCAATATTCTCTTCTGAGGGAAAATATTCTGGCACTTCAAACAACAGTGGTAGGATTTCTGCCAACCGGTTGTTGCTGTGTTTAAGGCTGCCGTGTCTGCGGTGGGCAGTCTTGGTGCTGGCTTTCACAGCACCGAGTTCAGGTCTGGAGGGAGCGAGACCGACTGACAGGTCTGAGGGGAGGAGCAAAGCATTACACCTGTCTGACCTACAGATAGCTTGTGATGAGAGGCAGAGCACGAACTCCGTGTTCTGAAGCTGACTCAGGCAAACCCAAGTGCTTGAAAGGAAGATGCTTCCAAATATCCTCCCGTTTTGAGTACCATGTGGTATACTCTCAGTTATCACTGCAATCTCCTGTTTTCTACTTCTTCCTCCCTCCGCCTGAGAAGTAACAGTATTTGCTGACCTTAGCTATCTGCATATTCTGCAGTCTGGGATCTAAATCTACCTCCTTTTTCCGTAAGTTCCCAATCCAGTCCTTCAACTGCAGGTGAGCAGAGTTTAGGAGCAGTGTAATCTTTAAAAATTTATGCTCACGAAAGTGAACGAAATCCTTCACGTGGACTGGGGAGTGCTCAGGCAACTAGGGGGGCTACTGAGTTCCGGACCTTGGGTTTTATTCTGTTGATGTAAACCCTAGACCAGGACTGTCTGTACTGTTTTCACGCAGTGCTGAACTTTTAGCTCTGTGTTTGTAATATTAAACTAGTTATGTAAGTTTACATTTCCGTATGCATCACTGCACAGTCATGCTTAGGCTTTCACTAAACTTTCCTTCTGTTGTAGTGCTTTCTAAACAGATCACAAGAATTGTAATGAACTTCTGGCTGGACCTAAATTAACATGGGCATCAAGAAGGTCTGACGAAGGATATTTCCTTTTAAGGAGGAGTGGATGCTTCCAAGGTATGCACAAGAACATACCTGAATAGCTCTGAAAGATTCAGGAAATGATTAGGATTTTCTAGTTAGCAAGGGCCTGCCAAAAAAGATTAGACCATGAGAGACTGGCTTTTGAAATATATTGGTCTTCCTTTATGTGCCTGTCATTATGAGAGAAAGGGTAGGAACACTGAAAAATACCTGTAGCTGCTGCCATGTGTTTTTTAATTCTCCTTTATTCTATTCAAAAGTCTGTTAAATTATCTACGCTATACTACCAAAATCTGCTCCTGAATGGTTTCATAATTGTCTAATGAATAACTTAGTAGAGGAATGAATTCAGGTAGCACATCAGTTAATTCACTGGACCATAAAATTACTTATGTTCAGAGAAGCAATACTTCATTTCAAGGAATCTTTAGTTTATAATAAAATACACAGTCTAAAAAGTAACTATTTGAGATCTGTTTCACCAAAACTAAACTCAAAGAAAAAGAAGAAATTCAGTTTTAAAATGGTTGTTACTCAAATATTACTTTGACTTATTAATGGATACAAATTTATTTAGGTCAATGAAAAATGGAAAAAAGATTTTTTTCCTCCTGTTTCTCCTTATAACAGTCTATGTCATTCACTAGGACCCAGTTGTACTACTCTGATGAACTGATACTTATGGAAATAATTAGAAGATCCCAGCTGCACTACTCATTACTAAACATCCTTGAAGTCAATATGCACTGTGTGTTTCCCTTTTTGATGGCATTCAAAAAAGCTTTTAATGAATTACAAGTAAATTCATACCATATGTCCGTGACAGCAGTCAGGAGGCACTGTGAACGCATTGATATTTTTTTTTACTCTGTTTATATTGGATGCTATCCTATAACCAATAAGAAGACAGAATCTGAACATTTATCTTTTGCTTTTACACCTCCAACCCTTTTGTATTGTAATTCTGCGGAATAGCAACATTCTTCAATGTTCCTCTGCCTGTAAACCTAGTAAAGATGAATCTAGGCCCAGAACCCAGTTATTTCTCCCAAGATCTGGGAGATTTATTTATTTTTTAATCAAGAAACTTATTATTGTCTCTCTTCCAGCCCCATACTCCAGTGTGAGCTTATGATAGCTTTAACCATAGTCCAACAGTGAACAATCCCTCCTTCACCAAAAGTACCTAAGAGTCCAGCCATGGAACAGGCCAAAGACAAGATTTACTGAAGCGCTAAAAACGATCAAGAGAGAGGGAGAGAAGCCCTTCTCCACCAACAGCTCAGAACACTGTGGGACACACAACATGTAAATTCCTGCTCTGCTGGATGTGGGTCGTGGGTCTGGCTCTGAGTCTCCTGGAGGAAAAGGGTTCCCCAGTGCCAGGACACAAGCCCCAATGCAGTGGGAGAGAGGAGACGCAGTCGTGCTGGTGGCACGTCCAAGAGCTGCAGGGCACTTTGAGTCCCGCTTTTTGTCCAATTAATCCCGAGTTATGTACACTGAGCATGAAACAGTTTTACAGGCAAGATGAGACATCTGGTGATTAGCAAATTCTCCTTGCTAGTGAGGGAGGATTAAAATTCTCTTTGGAAAACTACGGGACTGCACTTGGCTCTTCTACAGCCTGTGCTGGGAATGGGATTCAGCTGACAGACTCAGATACCTACATTTACGTGACTACATGGCAATGCCTGCAGATGAACTATATGTCCAAACTCCCATTATGGCCAACAGTTTAGTCAATAATGTAGATACCTATTTAAAGGTGAGCTGACAAGATTTCTGTCCTCTGGATATCTCATTTGCCTATAGACTAGATCTTCACTGACAGTAATGGGAGCTGGACGCATTCTTTACAAGCAGACACCTAAAATGATGTATCTGAATGTGGGAACTGTATCCCAACTTGAGTGTAAGGGGTACATCATGGCATTTTTGCAAACGTCAACCCATTTTTTCCCCAGGTGAAAGCCTGTAGAGAAGATGGTTCAGGATGACCAAAACTTTCAGTAAGGATGTTATTTGTTTAAATAAACAAAATACAGAATCCATTCAGCTCTAGCATCGTCTTGAAATGTTGCACTGGAGGAATCATAGTAATCTCAGTTGACATTCTTATGGAGACCAAAAAATTATGCTGAGTTTAGGATAACTGTGCTTCTCGCTGTCTGAGACTCAGTGCGTAAGGCTCACCCTTTCAAGAAAGAGCATCTGACCTAGCTGAACCTTGCATTATAAAAAGCTGTGCTTGTGGCTGTTTGCTTCTGATGATTTTCATTTCACGTTTTAACATGAGTTTTGAAAATGTTATAAGAGTTTGGAGTAATCAACGACACTGAAGAATTTGGTAAATATTACGGATTTGCATTTAGTGATTTGAGTATTTACATGCATAAACATCATGTGAGTTGTGTCAATGGTCACACACGTGAAAAGAGACTAGCTAAAATCCACAGGTTTTAAACCATATGTATTAATTTCTCCTGCTTTGATGGTCTATTTTATATAAAGCCATAAATGTTACCGTGTTGTATAAAATTTGCTGATACTGATGTCCTCATTAAAATGTCTTCATTGAAGAAGAAAGAATGCAATATCATGGACAAGACTTATCCTACCCATTAAGGCACATTTAATACAAGAAAATAAAATAATGAAATTTGTCTACAGCAATGTAGTGTAATATTGCCACTGTAACCGGCAAGGACAAATTACAAATTAGTAGAGTCAGGGAAAGAGCTGTATCTTTTTTCTTTTGCTTTGTTTCTAAGTATCATAGTGACAGTGGAAAGGGTATGTTATAACTTTAAAATTCCATATAGATGAATAGTAGCAGTAAGAAACCACAAAGTATTTCTAAAATGCTGCTGTCATGACAGCCTCAATATTTCTATGGCATTGAACAGAGCTCATCTTTTTTTTTTCTGGTCATTGTCACCTCCACAAAGAAAGAATCTCTTCCCATGGATTTTGTTAGGAAATTGGTAGTAAATGTAGCATTTAGGGCTGTTTTCAAAATGTATTTAAAATTATTTTGTGGGCAAATTATTTTTTATATAGCAACAAAAAGGCAATGGCTTTTCATATATGATTTTATTACATAACGTTCTCTGAATGGCTAGATTATTTTTATACTCTTCGAAGTACTACACTCCAAAAGCTTTCCTAGGAATATTGCAAAAAGAAGGTTCAAAGTAGCTTCTTTAAGATAATACTTGAAATTTTGAGTACTGAGGAGCCACGAACATTGAAATTAAGGAATGTTGTTGTGTTACCAGCAGCTGCTTTTATGTGCACATCCTGAATTAAACTAGACTGAAGTTCTTCCACCAGAAGCTGGAGGGTTCATAGGACAGCGAAAACAGACACTGGTTGATTCAACCTTGATTCAAGAAAGTGAACGTGGAGACTTGAACTGATTCTCCACACAAAATCTTCCTTTCATTATATTCCTTATTCCTGTTATATCACTCCCCTGGGCTTATAACAGGAACTTTGCTCTGAATCTTTTAAGAAAACAATTGTTAGAGATGACATGATCTAGGAAGTTAGGATTTATTTGCTTTTTAGCTCTCTTACCACTAACATCTTGGGCAGATAACTTTCTCTGCCTATTTATTGGAAAAAAGGAGGGTTTTATTGATGTTATTAAATATTTAACTGTTTATGAACTGAAATTTATGAAATACACCTTTCCTGATCTACAGAAGTGCTGTGAGAATGCAAAGAAAGCATGAGGTGCTCAGGCTGTACAGACAGAAAAGTCAAGTATGTACAAAACCATAGGCAGTAAATGCAAAAAAAAAAAAAAAAAAAAAAAAAAAAAAAAAAAGTGGAAGAGCTACTATTGCATTTTATTAAAAAGTCACCTTCCCTCTTTCATTTGCTCTCCTGTATATTGAACGACTTATTTAAAAGAGAAGAAAAAGATCTCAGTAGCTGAAGCCAGCACTGTTTGGTGCCTCAGTAACAGCCCTGCCATGACAGTAAAACAATAAGGATTACACCAGTGGAAACACTGTAAAAAGAGCTGAACAAGTTGGTGAATTATCAGTATGCAGGGACACGTGTGTGTAGGAACATGCTCAGCCTGACTTTGCAGCAGCCAGCATTTGCAGTCCAGCCTCTAGGTGAAACACGTGATACAAATATGAAAGGCAATCTAATTAAAAAAACTTGAAACATTGCACTGAGGTCATTCCTGTTTACCTCCCACTATAAAAGACGTGCCCTCTGTTGCATTCTGTACAGTTATAAACGACCCTATAGAACGGCACTGTGGCAACCAGGGTACCCTCTGCTCTAATTCCCGGGGCTATTCTTTCTCCCCTCTGTCCTCAACCTCAAATAACTCCTCCTTTCTGCCACCACTGGCCTCACCAGCCTTCTTGGGCAGCTACCGGCCAGGCTCGGTTGTGCTTGTCCCTGCTTTGTGCCTCTCAAAGGTCACCGAGGACAGGTGCGCTCGCTGCTGCTCTGCATGCCACCAGCAAGAAAAGGCAGTCGGAGGCCCAGTCTTGGCTCTGTAAGAGCTTACAGAACAAACTGAAAAATCCCTGGGCGTTAAAGGAAAATCCAGATGTTTCCCACCCCTCTCTGATGCCGCTCAGTCTTCACCCGTTATCTTCTCACAGTGGGAACAATTTTATTCTTGGAGCTACTGTTATTTATTATCCCTAAATTAGTTATACCTCAAGTTTTGATAATGACTGTCATCTGAGACCAAAGATTCTTTGCATGCACTACATTATTGTCTGGGCTTCAACTTCATAGTGAAGCAGCAAAACCTTTTACCTACCTTATAGCAAGAAACTGGGGAACATTATCTGATTAGATGATCTGTTAAGTCAATCATAGTAAAGTAAACTTAGCCAAGGCATACTGAGCCCTAGCATTGAGCTCCACCCACAAAATCAGATATTACAATCTGGAAAGTAATGGTAAAAATGTAATTTGAAATAGACTAGCGAAATTTTGGAATACGGTGTCCCTCTCGCTGCAAGACACTTGAGGGTTATGGGCTGGTGCGGGATATCTGGTGATATCTCTTTGGTGACTGATTTGGGCATTGTTTACTCCAAACTTTGCTACTAAATCTCATCTGTATTTAATGTGACAGTTACTGGAATCAAATCACACTTAAAGCTTTTGATAACAAATTACTATCAAATAGACTGGAATTTTATACTGTGGCAGGCAGATACCCGGATATAACCACTAACAGAGAGAGAGAAACTGCCTTCGTCCTCCAAAGGGGCCGTAAATAGGCTGGGGGAGCACTACTGATTTGCTAGAGGAGTCAGAAAATGCTCAAATAAAAACTCAGTTCTTGTTTCTTCTTATCATTTAGAATTTGCAATTATTATGCAAGAGGTGTAGTAACCTCAGAACTTCATTCAGTTACTGTTACTATCTCCCCTGCAGACTGATTTTGTATGTAGAGAGCGGGAACTTCCCTCGAGCCAGAGAGACAACTTTAAGTCAAGTTTCTTAACTGCCTTATCTATTTTACAACTTCCTTGCAAAACGCACTACCAACTGCTTATCAGAGGGTGGGTTATGTTTCATGTTTTCAAGAGCTAAAAAGGTTATGAACCAGGAAACTACCCCTGACTTTCATACAAGGTGACAGAAACAGGGAGTGGGGTTGATTTCAACTTACCTTTCAGTATAGAAAAGCCTCTTTTTCCCGTGTCAATCATACCATGATGAACAGTCATAGCAAGACATTGTGATAAGTAGGGCACATCCCTTTCTAATGTTAACTAATTAATCCAAACAAACATCACTGGCAGCGGGGCTGGGCAAGTTGCACAGCTGCTTAGCTGTGCAGAAGATAAAAGAGTTGCCCTACTGCACAAGACCAATATTTAGAAGCCAAACATTACTGGGTACAGCTCAACTGGTCTTATATTTTAGCAGGTTCATCGATACCAACAATAGTCACGTTGCTTTGGATTTTTCTGTATTCTAAATCAGCCCAGGGGAAATACACTTACAGCCTTGTAAGCATAACAGACTCTATAATATCACAAAAAAGTGATGTACAGATGTAAAAGATGACAAAAGAATATAAAAAATTCGAAGGTAAAAGTTTGTCTATCATTTCAATTATTTTCATTCTAAAAAGAAATTTTTCATGCTTTTCTAAATTTGCGTAAATCATAGGCCACAGTTTTAGCTGACACAGGCACGCTCTTGTCCAGGAACAAGCACAGGTGAGGAGATCAGTGGTAAATTTTGGAAATCGGCAGAACTTCTCAAAAAATAAAAAAAATTCCAGAGCTACCAGTGAATTGCTTTTCTGCTTACCAAAATCATTTTTTTTTCAGGGAGGTCATACATAATACTGGTAAGTTGCCACCCATTTCATAAAAAAAAAATATTTTCTATACAATATGGAACATTTCCAGCCTTAGTGATAGTGTGCGAATGTTTGTTGGGTAGAAATGTTGTTAAAATTATAAATTATTTTCTGATAAAATGACCTGCCTCAAAAGTTAAGTCTTTGACATATAATTTAATATCTGCAAGGATGGGGATTATTATTTACTGCTTCACGTTCAAATCTTCTACATATTCTGGCATGTCTATGCTTAAGAAATGGGAACCCGAAATATACAGTAAAGATGTATTTTCTATAATTTCTGTCAGTAACCGGGAAAACCATGCCCAGGAAACTTGGAATCATTTCATGTTTCCCTAGAAGGGATCCACAAAGCTGTGTCTTCTCTTAAAAAACTATCAGTTCCCAGTTGTGCTTCTGACTTAATCTTCACCAAACCAGATTTCAGCCAAAGTTGACATCTGCTGTATAACACTTGAAACATTTTTCCTATCAGTGTGGCATTTCAGCTGGAGTTTTCCAAAAGACATTAACATTTCTTTCATTCCTTTCTCAAATTACCCCAGTGGCTAATTTCCTTGTTATTTCCAGATGCAAAGCTGGGAGGAATGGCTGACTCACCGGAAGGCTGTGCTGCCATTCAGCGTGACCTGGACAGGCTGGAGAGTTGGGTGGAGAGGAACCTGGTGAAGTTCAACCAAGGCAAGTGTACCGTCCTGCACCTGGGGAGGAAAAACCCCATGCACCAGGACAGGTTGGGGGCTGACCTGCTGGAAAGCAGCTCTGTGGAGAAGGACCTGGGAGTGCTGGTGGACAACAGGCTCACCATGAGCTAGCAATATGTGCTTGTGGCCAGGAAGGCCAACGACATCCTAGGGTGCATTAAGAAGAGTGTGGCCAGCAGGTCAAGGGAGGCCTACTCTGCCCTGGTGAGGCCACATCTGGAGTACTGTGTCCAGTTCTGGGCTCCTCAGTTCAAGTGAGATAGGGAACGACTGGAGAGAGTCCAGCGGATGGCAACAAAGATGATGAGGGGAGTGGAGCATCTCTCTTATGAGGAAAGGCTGAGAGACCTGGGTCTGTTTAGCCTGAAGAAGAGAAGACTGAGAGAGGATCTCATCAATCCTTACCAATATCTAAAGGGTGGATGTCAAGAGGATGGGGTCAGACTCTTCTCAGTGGTGCCCAGTGACAGGACAAGGGGCAATGGGCACAAACTGGAGCACAGGCAGTTCCACCTGAACATGAGGAAGAACTTCTTTACATTGAGGGTGACAGAGCCCTGGCACAGGCTGCCCAGAGAGGTTGTGGAGTCTCCTTCTGTGGAGATATTAAAAATCCACCTGGATGCATTCCTGCACACCCTGCTCTGGGGGCATCTGCTTTAGCAGGGGGGTTGGACTAGATGATCTCCAGAGGTCGCTTCCAACCCCTACCATTCTGCAATTCATTAACATTCAAACACAACAAGATCTTTCTAAAATTAATTACTTTTCTTGATTAGACCATGGATTTCTTACAAGAGGAAGATGTGTTAATTCTAGAATACCTGCCATTCCTTCATGCACTTGCACGCTACATGGAGAAATGCAAGTCCAACTGGAGCAGGTGCAGGTTTGCATATTGTGAAGAATAACTGGCCAAGCAAAGGAGATCAGTATGAAGCTTTGTTCAAAGAAAAATTTAATGTGAAGTGAAAATTTTCTCTAGGGTCTGTTTTGTTTTGTGGAGGCAGCTGTTCCACAAAACTATTATCCTGCCCTAAATCTCGCTGGATTGCAAGTTGACTTTGCATCATGCAAAGTTTGGGTGAATGTTTCTCTGCTGAGTAGAAACTTGCTGTTGCTTCAAGATCCTTTTCCAGCTGGACCTCTAGGCTCCAAAGCAAAATCTTTATGGATGACTGTGGTTTTTGCTATAACTTATTGGAAGCACTGTGACAGATCTGGCAAGTGCTGCTTAGAAGTTCTATTGCCTCCTGACCTAGCTTACTGGACCAATGGAAGTGATATGTAAATGAAACAGAACAGACAGGCATTTTAGCTGAGCTTGAAGCTCATGTATTTGTATGCCTTTTTATCTCCCAAACATGTAGTTTGCTGCATTTTTGTCCATAAGCTGTTATCAGTAATTGAGAACAGCGTATTTATCAGTTTCAGTATATCAACCAAAAATAGTAAAATACTCATTTACCCTTGGGACAACAAAGCAGAACCATTCATATACAGCATTAAAACACGGTTTGCTCCATTTACTGTGTGCAGTTCCTGTCTTGTGGAACATTCATTTCTTGGCATTTCATGCCCTACATGGCAGGTTAATCACATTGTTGTCCAAAAAGCTGAATTCGCTACCCAGTGTGCAAAAGCAAATTACACACAGAGACAAGATATTGGTTTATTTGCAAAGTTTCACGAGTTCGGGAGCTAGGTGGCAGTTCCACAAAGCTAGCACACATAGCAAAAATCACAGCAAGTATTTATGCAGTCAAATGTGTTAATTGCACTCAAATTTCACACCCCCAGTTAGTCACTGTCTAGTTCCTGCTTCACTTTGGTTTAAAGGTACAGCTCCCCTTAAATTCACTACGCATGCTCAGAGAGTAAGGGGCTTATCTGGGTTGGGGACTTTTCAGGCCAGGAGGTGTGGTTTTCACATTGTAATGAGATAGTTCATCACCGGTTTGGGGGGTTCTGATGACTGTAGGATCTGGTGTGCCAGCAGATACATCATTATCAGGTGCTTTTGTGCATGTCCCCTCCACCCCCCAGGGGATTACTTATGTCATAATTCTCCTGGATATCATCTTCCTGATAAGGGATTTCTGACAAAACCCGCTTTTGATAGTTGTTCAGGATCATGTCTTTGTTACTATGTAACAACATGAGACCTCACAGCAGCGCAAAATTTGTAGGGCTAACTTTCTATTTATCATTTGTTCAACACCGAAAGAAGATAAAAACCATGGAAAACAGACTCAACTGTGAAAGTCCCATGAAGGGGAGATGGCCAGTTCAGAGATCTTGCAGACACATTGCACACTTTCAGGAAACTGATAAAAAACCTTAATAGCCAAGGGAAGAAAAAAAACCCAGCCCCAAACAAATCAAAACCAACAGCCCAGAAATGTTAAAGCAGATAGAGCTTTTCCTGCAAGTTAACTGTTTACTGCTGTTACCTTCACTGAAAGACTGATTTCTTTTTGGTGTGCCATTCAGATGTCGGATAATGGAACTGGATGGCATAAAAGAATGCATTTGGGTTTATTCCAAACTCAGTGTCCAGAATTTTTAAAAGTTTGCTCAAGTTGGCTCTCTTCTCAACAATGTTTATTTTTCATATCTGCTTATCTCAAAATTAAAGGACACAGCTGAGACCGCAAGTAAAAGAGCAAAAATACTGTTAGAAAGAATAATGCTTATTGTATTTCTAAATCACAGAGTGTAGTTAAATCTCTAAAGGAAGATTACTTTGGAAAAGTATAGCCTCCATTTGCAACCTTAAGATGTCCAGTTAGAAGTGCATTCCAGCTGGCACCACAGTTCACGGTACAATTCCAGAACTATATTACTTAGAAAGGATTTTTTTTATGCTGATATCAACTGAAGTGAAACAGAAAAATTCAGAATACTTTTAAAAACAAAAAGGTCTTCCTTCATAAATTGAATGATCCAAGCCTATATAGTCACAGTTGGCCTTCTACTTAGTTATTTCTGAGAGGAAAGGAAAGCTAACTCCATAAAAGCTGGTCTGGGATGCACCTCACTAAAAGCACCTGGGTAGCTCAGTCTATCAATCCTGTCACTGAAGTTGCATCTGAAGAGACAACTGCATCCAAATCACTACATAATTTTTAAATTGAATGAAAGTAACATCCTAATTCTCAGTAGTGCTAAAGGTAAGACATCCACCCATTTTAAATGTATCTCTTGACACTGCTGCCCAAATCGTCTCTTTGTCTGGTTCATTCTCTCTACCTTACCACCTGATTGTGGTCTCCATGGAGTATGCAAGTCTCATTTAACTTGTAATAATTTGGACACTCCTTGGACTACTTCTGACACAAAATGGGACCCTCTGTCTGAAGAAAAACCCTCTGGAACTCTGAATCTCGAATTATTTCTTTTACCACTTCCCTTGCTTTATTGATGTGACATGGGAATACTTCAGGCTACCCTGAAAAGGTACAAACTGTTACCAACAAGTATTTATACCCATTACAACTTGATGATTCAGAACATCAATCTGCCAGTATTCTCTGGGTGTGAAGCCTCTTTTTACCTCTCCTGGAGGGGTCTCTTTTGAGTGTTGGGATTGTTGTTTAAGACAAATTTGACATCTCTGCACAACACTTTTGGCAGTGAATAAGATACTAACTCCTATCACGTATCTTTTTATGTCTTCAACCCAGTCTGCTGTTCCCATATGCTTACTTTCGTATGTTGTCTCCATTAATTCTTTCATTATTGGCAAAGTTACCATACATTGTCCGTTAGGGGTTGTCCACCACCCTCCAGCAGTCTTTGTACACTTAAGCAATTCAGTCAGTTTGTTTTCCTTATCTGTTTACATAGGAGTTTCAATTTCTAGAGTTTTTTCTGGGATCAGCCCTGCTACATTTGTCAATGGTATTCTCTTTACCACACTTTATAGGATTCCCTTGTGAAGATAACAGTCCCCTTTCTTTCCAAACTGCTTTGTGGGCATGCACTACTCCAAAAGCACATATAGCGCTTCCCATCAGATAATTCCAGGTCTTGGATCAAGGCAAGCAATTCAGCTTTCTGAGCTGATGTATTGGCCAGCAGTGGTTTTGTTTCCATTTCTTCTTCCAGAGTTACAACGGCGTGTCCAGCTTTCCATTCTCCTTTGACTACAAAGCTACTTCCATTGGTAAACAGCTCCCAGTCAGGATCCTGTAGAGGAGTATCCTTCAGATCCAGATGACCGGAATACATCCGCTTAGTAGTCTACAAACGATCATGTGACAGTTCCTTTTCTTGTGCAGGTAATAATGACACTGGATTCAAAGCACCGGACACTTTCACTACCACATCCTCTTGTTGGAGCAAGACAGTTGATACTGCACCATCCTACTTGAGGATAACCAATGGTGTCCTTTTTGTTCCAGGACAGCTACAACAGCATGTGTTACAAGCACAGTAATTCTTTACCCTAATGTTAGCTTCCAGGCTTCTTGTAGATGTAGCACAGTGGCTGCTGCAACTCTTAAGCATCCTGACCACCTGGAGCTTACTTTATCCAATTGCTTTAAGAAATAAGCCACTGGTCTTTTCCAGTCTCCCAGAATTTGTACAAGAACCCCTAGTGCTTGATACTTCTTTTCACGCACATAGAGTTCAAATGGTTTTGTCAGATTAGTGAGACCTAGTGCAAGAGCACTCATGAGAGCAACTTAAACGTCATCAAATCCTTTTTGTCATTCTGGGGTCCATTCTGATAGTTCTCCTGGACCTTCAACAGCATCATACAGAGGTTTGGCCATCATTCCAAAATTAGGTATCCAAAGGTGACATCAACCAGCCATTCCCAGGAATCCTGTGAATTATATTTTTGATTTGGGGGTGTGTGGGGGGGGAGCAATTTGACAAATTGCCTCTTTTCATTCAGTTTCCAGCTTTCTTTCTCCCTGGCAGATTTCAAATTCAAGATAAGTCACAATCTTTTGCACGATTTGCACCTTTTCCTGAGATACCCTATATCCAGCTAATCCCAGAAAATTAAGTAAACTGATGGTCACTTCTTCACATTGATCAACAGTGTCTGCCCTGAACAGAATATTGTCCACATACTGTAATAAGGTAATTGGTGTGTTCCTACCTTGCCATTGTTCCAACCCTTTTGCCAGCACATTACCAAAAATTGTGGGGCTGCTCTTGAATCCTTGGGGAAGCACTGTCCAACACAGTTGTGTCCCACACCCTGTAGTGGATTTTACCATTGAAAGGCAAGCACCTTCTGACTCTGGTGCATCCAGTGGGATGCAAAAGACAGCATCTTTTAAGTTCAGTACTGTAAAGTAAACATTAGAATCAACTATTGTAGTTAGCAAAGTATAAGTGTTTGATACCATCAATCACTATCTGATTAATAGCTCTCAAATATTGTGCCAAATGATATTCTTCAGAATATTGCTTCTTGACAGATAAAATAGTCCATATTTCAAGAAATTGTTAATTATATGTTCTAGTCCAATATGAGCTTCTAACTTCACGGTGTACTGTTTCCACCTCACTGATTTAGCTTCCTTTTTCAGTTATACTTTTACTAGTTCAGTAGATGTGTCTCTTCCAGGTTTTTCTGCTGCCCAAACAAAAGGGACCACTGCATCCATAACTTCAGAGAGGATCTCAGTCTGTTTGTTCTCTGTGTCCTCCTTTTTCGATGATTCCTGCCATATAAATACTTGTGCCTTCCAGGCATTATCTTGCTTCCAGATTTTATTCTTATCAAACATTATTTGAGCTCCCAGTTCATTAACAAATCCTGCCCCATGAGAGGTGATGGATATTCTGGCATCTACAAAAATTCATGTGTAAATCTTTTGTTTCAGATTTCACATTTAATTGGCCGCAAAAAAGACTTGACCCTTGCCTTCCTGTGGCCCAAATTACAAGCATAGAGTATTTATTCAAAGGTCCACTCCAACAATTTAAAACAGACTATGTAACCCCAATATCTTCTAAAAAGTCAATAAATTCATTCCTTAGCTTTACTGGAACAAGGGGGTTCACTGGGGAGACTTTAACACTTTCCTCTGGTCCCCTTCATTCATTATCTGAACTCTCTGACATTATGAAGTCATCATTCCTCATGTAGTCTCCTGTTTGTTTTCTCTAGTTTGGCTAGAAACTGGACTGAAATTTTCACTGCCTTTCCTCCTTTGATCATTCCTCCCCTGCTTGTAAGGCAGAGGTGCCATGGCAGCAGGTATCAACATTTACACTTCCTTTTTTTTTAAATACCATTCTTTTCTCGTCTGCAGTGAAGAGAGTATTTAATAGGGCTTGTACATCTCCCAGTTAGGAGGCCAGGAGCTGGTAGATTCCCTCAGGGTTTTCATGATAAGAACCAGCAGATAGTTTCCAGTTCAATAGATCAGAAGTAGTGAACAACACACATACAGAAGATAGTTAAGCCCTCTGACCCCATTGTCTGGGGTGGGGCTGTGGGTGCCAATAATTGCACATCCTCTGGTTCCTCTCCTCCACAACACAGAGATTCATTCTTATTGCAATTAACAACACATCATACACAGCATAAACATATCGCCTATTAACGTATTTATTTTTTTCTTTTCTCCCCACTTTTTTTTTCCCCAACATTTGGTTTCCCATGCAAGACAAATACATCAACATATCATAGAATCATAGAATGGTAGGGGTTGGAAGGGACCTCTAGAGATCATCTAGTCCAACCCCCCTGCTAAAGCAGGTGCCCCCAGAGCAGGTTGCACAGGAATGCATCCAGGCGGGTTTTGAATATCTCCACAGAAGGAGACTCCACAACCTCTCTGGGCAGCCTGTTCCAGTGCTCTGTCACNTGTGACTTTTTATCCCATTTATCCAACCATTTGCAAAACAACCTTAATTGCAATTGCAATATAGCATAATAACTCAAAGTTGAATTTTCTGGCCAGTTTCCCCCATCATCCAATTTATACGGCAGCCACCATTGCATGCAATATAGTTTCATTTTTTCCTTAGTCAGAGGATCCCCACCAAATTTATCCCAATGTTTTAAGATGCATCCCAGAGGTGAACAAGGGGAAAGTTTGGAGAAGGGACTGGTCCCCATGTTTCCCCAAAAGAAAGTTTTTAACCAAGGTTACATACACTCTACCCCTAGGCATCCATGCGTATGAATACCAGATGCTGGCTTTACTAAATAACACCAAATGCCGTCTTTTCCAAATAATCTTTCATACACTCTACCCTCAGGTGTCCATGTGTATGATTACTAAATACCTAATGCTGGCTTTACCAAATAATACCAAATTCCAAATAATAAACCAAATCTTCCTTTTCCCCCCGCTTTCCACCATAAGGATCAATATCTTGATTTAAGCATGACACCTATGTGTTACATACTTACCTTTTCAGCAGGGGAGAGGTGCTGACAGATTCCCTAAACAAGAGGTCAGTGCTGGAGTCTGGTCGGTCCTTCACTACCTGTTGGCTGCAGCAAGTCGATCAGGGCAAGGCGTTACGGCTGTGCCATCTGGGTCGCCAAAACTGTTGCCTGAAAAGCCAGATTTGCTACCTGGTGTGCAGAAGTGAATTACACACAGAGACAAGATATTGACTTATTTGCAAAGTTGCACAAGTTCAGGAGCTAGGTGGCAGTTCCACAAAGCTAGCACACCTAGTGAAAATATTTATACAGTCAATTGTGTCAGTTACACCCAAAGTTTACACCCCTAGTTAGTCATTGGCTAATTCCTGCTTCACTTCGATTTTAAGGTACAGCTCCCCTTAAGTTCACTGCTCATGCTCAGAGAGTAAGGGCTTATTTGGGATGGGGGCTTCTCAGGCCAGGAGGTGTGGTTTTCATATTCTAATGAGATAGTTCATCACCAGTTTGGGGGGTTCTGATGACTGTACAATCTGGCATGCCAACAGATACATCATTATCAGGTGCTATTGTGTGTCCCCCCTCCCTCCTCAGGGGATTACTCATCTTATCCTGAATGTTGTCTTCCTGATAAGGGATTTCTAACTAGCCCCTTTCAGGAATGTCATGGTTTAAAGCTGGGCTGGCTATTAAACAAAGGACAGACACTCTTTGTTAACTCTGTCCTTTCCCAAAATGGAGGGGAAAGAGAAAAGGGAAAAAGACTTACAGGTGGGAAAGGTTAAAAACAGCTTTAATTTAACTACAAGGATTGTGTATTATAATAATGGGAAGATATGCACAAACCTGATATCAAGCTCCCCCCACCACTGATGACAAATACATCACCTGGATGCTGTGGGACACATCCCAGGAAAGTCCGAGACCGAACTCAGCAGCAGGCAGGAGCTGGATTCAGGATCAAAAGCAGGATAATCGGGTAGAGCCCTCCTCGGCGGGTAGAGCCCTCCTCGGCGGGTAGAGCCCTCCTCGGCGGGTAGAGCCCTCCTCGGCGGGTAGAGCCTGGTGGAGTTAAAGAGCAGCACACTGCAACATCACCAGCCCAGCCTAATAGCCCCATACTGGGCTTAAATAGGCTCCTGGGCCACAGGTGTGGGTGGAAGCACCAGGTGAGGCTGCTCAGGGCCGTTAGAGCCCATCAGTGCCCTGGCCATAAAGGGAGAGGGAGTGCCCCTTGTGATCTCTCACCTTTATTGCAAGCATGATGTGTATTGGATGGAGTACTGTATTGGGGTCAAACCAGGACAAAGAGTTGTTTTGTCCCAAATAAAAAGGTGCATGCTGCGTTCATCTCTTGGTTCCCATGTAACAATCCAGCTGACAACATTAAGGGTATTAAAGGATACTGTGCTCTATGTGATTAATGGAAGTGGCTGAGGTTATTAACACCGTGGAAAATATTCTGTTAGGTAATGAGCATATATGAACATTTCTGAAGTACTTTGTCCTATCCGGACTGCTGCTTCTGTAAGTGATTTTTTGGCCTTTTTTTAAAAAGTGAAGCCATATAATCTTACGAGCATGTAGGGAGTTAATACTAGGAAGAAGCGGGCATTAAAGCCGAAGGGAAGAGGAGAGGAGAACTGCTGATGTGCAGAGAGAAGAGCTGCATCTCTTCAAAAGCAGTGGCAGCTAGTCAATGTGGTGGCTGTGTTGGGGTTGCCTTTTGATACAAGTAGTTTTGTCAGGTTATGCACTTCCCATTGCAGGCAAAGGATCCTTGAGATGTTTTACGTCAGTTTGTGTAGCTTGAGATGTTCCAAATATGCACTACATACATTTTTTTCATTATATTTTTGCAAGCTCATTAAATTGACAAAAAGTATTAGAAATTAATACAATCTGATGGCTTTTGTGTCTTGCTCAGGCTGAGATAATATTTAACCATGCTGTCTGATCTGATATAGCACTTAATGAGGAAAAAAAAGTACAGGCTACCTTGAATACTGAAGTACAGGATCTTGTGAAAAAACTCAAAGGGAAGAAGGAAATTTACAGGATATGGGAAAAAGGACTAACCACTTGGGAGGAATATAGAACCGTTATCAGAGAATGCAGGGATGCAACGAGGAAGGCTAAGGCCCATTTAGAATTGAATCTGGCAAGGGA
>VZSC01018643.1:121633-170396 GCA_013398225.1 Steatornis caripensis
CAGTGCTGGGTCCAGCCCTGTTCAACACACTAATCAATGACCTGGATGAAGAGACAGAGTGTACCCTCAGCAAGTTTGCTGATGATACAAAGCTGGGGGGAGCGGCTGGCCCACTGAAAGGCTTTTCTGCCATTCAGCATGACCTGGACAGGCTGGAGAGTTGGGCGGAGAGGAATCTCATGAAGTTCAACAAGGGCAAATGTAGGGTCCTGCACCTTGGGAGGAACAACCCCATGCACCAGGACAGGTTGGGGGCTGACCTGCTGGAAAGCAGCTCTGCAGAGAAGGACCTGGGAGTGCTGGTAGACAACATGCTCACCATGAGCCTGCGAAGTGCTCTCGTGGCCAGGAAGGCCAATGGTGGTGCATTAAGGGTGCATTAAGAAGAGTGTGGCCAGCAGGTCAAGGGAGGCCTACTCTGCCTGGTGAGGCCACATCTGGAGTACTGTGTCCAGTTCTGGGCTCCCCAGTTCAAGTGAGATAGGAAATGACTGGAGAGAGTCCAGCAGAGGGCAGCAAAGATGATGAGGGAGTGGAGCATCTCTCTTATGAGGAAAGGCTGAAAGACCTGGGTCTGTTTAGCCTGAAGAAGAGAAGACTGAGAGGGGATCTCATCAATCTTATCAATATCTAAAGGGCGAGTGTCAAGAGGATGGGGCCAGACTCTTTTCAGTGGTGCCCAGTGACAGGACAAGGGGCAACGGGCACAAACTGGAGCACTGGCAGTTCCACCTGAACATGAGGAAGAACTTCTTTACGTTGAGGGTGACAGAGCCCTGGCACAGGCTGCCCAGAGAGGTTGTGGAGTCTCCTTCTCTGGAGATATTAAAAATCCACCTGGATGCGTTCCTGCACACCCTGCTCTGGGGGCACCTGCTTTAGCAGGGGGGTTGGACTAGATAATCTCGAGAGGGCCCTTCCAACCCCTACCACTCTGTGATTCTGTGATTCTGTGAATTAGTCATGAAAGTATGGAGAAATTTAAAGAAAGAATACCAACTGGAATACCTCTGAGGAATCCCCAGAAGTAAAGGGGGAAAAAGAAGTTTTGCCATAGTAGAAGGCTTATCTTTTCAGTTGAATTAAGAACTCCAGATGTGCATAGTAATTATTATATAAATCCCAGAATCAATTAGTTTTTCACATTGACAGGTTTTTAGGCTTTAAAAATAGATCAAGTAATTAACTGAAAAAGCCTAAAGAGTATATGCAGAAATAGCCAGACTGCCTAGATTTTGTTGGATTAGTAACATAGAAAAAAAGTGGAAGCTTTAAGAGGGGAAAATTGTCCAGCCTGCATATTGGGGAAAGTTTAGAAAACAAACACATCTTCAATCAGAATTTCTAGTGCTGTATGAATAAAGCCCACTGTAACAACTAAAAACCGTGACTTGAAAATATGAATAGGACTACATCTGAAATGCAACAACACAAAACCAAATGAAACTTTTCACCCATTTGTGTTGAACAAGTATCCATGACATTTGAAGCCTGGAGTTTTCCTAAAGCCTTCCAGTGCCTCCAAGCCACGACAGGACTCGTTCTCTTTGGTGAAGCTGGTTAGAAAACAAATTGCGAAGCTGAGCAGTGAGAGGACCAAGCCTTGTGCTGTCTCTCTGAGGTTTGGGCTGGGTGATACTGAGATCCTGGATCCCCATCACTGCTCCGGGCTCTTCATCTGCTAATTGAACTTAAAATACAAATGGAGAAGCTGGAAGCGAAGGACAGCCTCTAGGACTCTGCCTTCCTGTACTCACAGCCTGGGGGTACCGGCACTGGAGAGGGGTAGTTCACACTTGCTCTTATTGGCAGGGCTGGCTGGGGCAGCTTCCACAACTGAGAGCAAATGCGAATAAAAACCAACCCTTCTCTTCCATGCATAAATGCAGCTTCCTGCTGGCCAAACAGTTTGTAAGCTTTTACCAATACCTACATGTACTTCTCGCAAAAAAAAAAGAAAAACCCACCCAAAAGAAAGAAAAAACCCCAAACATTTTAAACTGGGATTTCAAAAGTAGAATACTTTTATTTTCTTTGATTCTGAATTATGACTTCTTGCGTGTTTTCCTCTGACTTTTTAGAAATAGATTTCTCTGTTCCTTTTTCTCCTCAAACATAGCACTATAATTCTTTGTTCTGGGGGAAAAAAATCCAAACTTTTCTTCTCCACCCAAAAATATTTTTTCATCTTCTGGGTTTTTTTGATGTAAGAACATAATTTTTTTTGACCCCAAAAACCAATTATTTCCCCAAATCTGTTATTGTACTTAATTCAAATAGAGAAAAGTAGAAAAATTCCATCATCAGGATTCCTTCCAAAATAACTTCTCAACAACTTATTCACTGATTGTGGAGAGCAAGAATGGGAGTCAATTTATTGTTGAATAAGGCACTCAGTGAGGAATAGGAGCTCTTGACAAAAACAGATTTTATTTTCCAAATGCCCAGTCACTAGCAGCTTCTGGGTGGTGAACATTTGAAAACCTGACCTTATACTTGGGAGCAGACACGTTTGTCAACATTGTCACTGGTACCTGCAAGTGTGTTTTGTACAAGTGGAACAGACTGTATTTTCTGGTATGAATGGCTATATTTTTCTTTAGAGCTTACAAATTCAGTGTCAGTACGGGAGGAGAGGAGGGCTTCTTGCACGGCAGGTCTTCCAGCCCTACAAAACAAACTACCTTCAACTCTGGAAACATCTGCAATAATAAGCAGAAATGATGTTGGAATAAGGTCCAAATCTGCTTGGACTCAGCATTTAACCTACCCTGATGCAGGCAGGAACATATCTACTCACTGCCAGCAAAGCCACATCCCTGCAGCTGACTTTAGACAACTGCTTGTTCTTGGGTATCCCCTGTCACAACTTCGTTGCTGCTTTGCTCTAATTACCTTATTTTCTCTCCCTAAAATTAAGCATTTCCTTTTCCTACCCTGTGCTAACAGATTTATTTGAGTCATAGAGCTTCATGCATTGCATCTGACATGAAAAGGCTGGGTGTTGGTTTGGGTGTCTTTGTGCCACATTAACAGAAGTAAAGAAAATACAGTAACGCCATTCCATTGTCCTCAGCAAAAGACAACTGCATTGCTAAACAGTGTCGTTTGATCCGGCGCCGCCAGTTCCCAGATCCTGCCAGCAAACACTCAGCAAAAGCCTTTGTTCTGGTTTTTAGAAAGAAATTAAGGCAGCCTGTTAAGAAATAATAAAAAAGTAAATGAATAACCAATTAAGTCACTACAAGTTCCTTAGTCTGTGATTTTGTCTCAGAAAAAGCTGGCAAAGGTTCTGTGCACATTTTATTTTACAAAAGGAATTCAAAATTAAAAACTACCTTAGAAATTGCACTGTAATTTTTTGCAGGGAGCAAACTTACAGCCACATTTTGTTCGACCTGTTCCTGCACATGCATTTTGCGCTAGTGAGGAGAGCCACTCCAAGAGATCATGGGCAAACTGAGCCCCTAATGCTACTCTGCCCTTAAACTTTTCTCTCCAGTGCCAGTGCTGGCCTGATGGTCAGGTCTAGCAAATTGATTGACAAATTTTAATTTACAGCATCAGGGTGAAATGTCTGTCTGGGCAGAGGAACTCCCAATGAATTGAGAGGGAATTGCAAGAGAGAGGACTGTATATCTGTGTAATGGCAGGAGATGTCTGCATCTTGTTCAATACTTCATTACTTTATCTTAATTCACTTTTGATTCAAAGTAAAAAGGAATTCACCTAGGAATTCCTACAGTAAGGTGAGCTAAAATTTGTATTAACCTTCCTCCTTTGTGTCCTGTTTCTCTTTTTACTCTGCTGACCTCACCTCAGAAAAACTTCATATTTTTGCCCTTCATCTTCACATTGTATCATTCATGGTGATTAATTTTCTCCATGCTGGTACTCTCAGTGTTTTGAACTAAGCCAAATTAAAGCACTTTGGTGACTTAAAGTGTACCTACAGAAAAAAGCGTGGTTTCCACGTTGCTCTGCCCCTGCCCTGACACAGCCTTAGCCCCATGATATTTCTGTACGTGGTGTGACACTCTCCATCGGGTGCAGGGCCTCTCTTCCCCGCTGGTGATCCAGCTTGCACAGTTGCCAGCTGGCTCCACATCTGGCGAGTGCCAGTCGACATCTGCCCTGCAGCTGGGCTCTTCCTGGATGACCACAGAAGCCCTGCTTGCACTTTGCTCATCTGAGCATGGGGACCTTGTTGCGAGTTGTCCCCAAAAGGGACAAAGGTATTTATTTCCATACCTCTCTCTCAGAAAAGTTGTATGAAATGGTAGCAAACTCCCTAAGAACAAAAGAAAGGTCAAACCCAGCAAAATCAATAGTTTTTCATCAAATCAACCAAAATCAGGTAGAACTGAATCCTGGGAGCTTTCAACAGGAGAAATTTTTTCTAGAAGCCATGAAAGCTACAGCAGTACTGAAGCTACTTTGATCTGTAAGTTACACCATGTGTGGTTGTTACTAACATTGACTGAGGGTCATCTCTTCCAATTAGAGTTCATGCCTCTTGTAACCATTTATAATCAGTTACCTTATTAGTAACTCCACCTGTAACCAGACAATGTGCGTTTATGACCCATCATGGTTAGGTATGTACAAAAACCAGACCTTGAGCCAACACATACACACACACACATAGTTTTGAGAAAACCTCTTTAAAATCTCCTTCCTATGCCATAAGAAGGCCAATGCCAGATGTGGTGGGCAAAAGCCTCTACCTTTCAACGCTATCAATGTTTTGATAGTCCACAGCTTGTCTACTTAATCGTTCTGCTTCCTCCCCAAAATGTTAGTGATGCTGCAGATGTGGAAGAAGACGAATGAATGGGAAGTTCTGGAGGTACCTTTGTGAAAAATTAAGGTCAGGTAGCCTCTACCAAATTAGGACTATCCTGCAGGTGGTGTGCTTCTCTTCACAGTTATATAAATCAGCAATCACAGCAACAGAAATACTCCTAGGAGAACAGCAATGTTATAAAGGATTTGGAGAACTGTCACGTCTGTGAGACTCCATACTAGTACTGAAAGCAGGCAGTAAGTGCTGAGTAGGTCCTGATCTTTTGATGCAGCATATTAGTGAAGACTTTTAACGTAAACCCATCATTTCTCTAAAAGTGAACATGAATTCCTAAGACAAGAGAGTCTTAACACATGAAATTCCACTGAAAAACACAGCAGGAAAATGATACATGGGATGACAGTACTAAAAAAGAGGAAAAAGCCTGTTTACCGTAGCCTTAGATGGTGAGGAAACATAAGTGAACATAGGTTAGCAAGTAGCTGTAGTGATGTGAATGCAAAAGAGCACAGCAAAAGCAAACTTGTTGCTGAGTTCTGGTAGTTTATTCCTCATTCTGCCTCCCTGTCTGAAGATTTAGGAATCAGAGTTGCAATTTGTACACATGCTCATTACTTGTGACTAATAAGACAGCACAAAAAGAGGTTTGGCATCCTCCCCTGGGTGGTGACCACTCAGGCTGCAAGAGAAATTAATTATCGAGAGCAGTTTGAGTCAGGGCAACTCACAAATGCTACTGCTGCAGAAGAATTCATAGCTGGAGGAAGACAGAGAATCATCTCTGACAACTGCTTTTGACAAAGTTTTCCTCACGAACTTAATATCATGGCAATTGCTTTTTATCATAAATGAAAATGACCATTTAACACTGGGCTAATAAATGTGTCCTAAAAAGAGGTCAGGCTTGGCTGTTATCTTCTGCTATAGATAAGCCACAGATGGGGCAAACATACAGTCCTAGAAAGCATGAGCCTGACTCATCATTGTGTTTCTGCTTTTACAGAGCAGACCTTAGAAGATGGCCAGGGCATATCAAAACTATCAGAAATTAGCTTTAACTTAAACAGGACTTTGTGCCCGCACAGCCAAGAGCTCCCTGAGGAGAAGGGACATGGGCAGCCAGTCTTAGGAAGGCAAAAACGAATGGGAAAGTAGAGAGACTTAATTAGGGAACCATGAAAACCCAGCACACGGGAATCTGAACACAATGGGGTAACTGAAGCCACGCATAACCCAGTGGGCTGAAAGCTCAGCCCAGTGACCGCCATCTTGTTTGCAGGTCCAGTCTTTGCACCAACAGGGGGGGTTTACCAGGTGAAGGGTGTTTGGTGAGCCTCCTTCCCTTTCCGTCTCCTCATCACCAGGCATGCAATTCATCTACTACTAATGCACAGACATGAGCGGCCACGCCAGCTCAGGGTCCCGGTTCCATCTCAGAGCCCACGTTCTCAATGCCAGCAACACTTTCTTGCTCGTGCTGGTGCCAGCCTGCAGTGGAGGGCTCTCTCAGCGTGGGAAGCTGAGGTGCTGCCCAGAAGCAGAGAGGGCGCGTGATTTTCATCTGGCCTGACAGCTACTGTGGATGCAGTTGGCTCAAACCTTCTCAAAGGTCGCAGTGTGGCAAGGTGTACTAGGGTCTTGAGGTGAAAAGCACTGGTTTTCTGGAGTATAGATGGCGTGTTCCTGTGAAAAGTAAAAAAAGTCACACCACAGCTGCGTTGAAACCACTGGGGCTTCACCACAGTTAAGGAACTTAGATGAATGAGCTGCTCCAGGATGGAGGAGTAATGTTTTGAAAACAACCAAGTGTCACTGAGGGACCAGCTTTGAATTTCTTCTGGTTAATGGATACTATGGGGAAGTTTTGAAAACTCCAAAACCCCATATATGCCTTTGAAAATCTCTCCCCTGCCAAGTCTAATGCTCAGGAGTTCATGCAAATTGAAAAGCTACTGTAACAGCCTCTGAGAAGAAGACTTGTTCTTGCTAATGACTGTGGTCTTACCTCCTTCCTGCTCATTTTCGACTCAAAAAATGGCACTAACACTCCTAGCAATATAGTGAGAACGGAAAAATATCCCTACCAAAACTTCTTTTAATTTGGCTCACTAGTAACTACATGGCAAGAATATTATCCATGTTAAAGCACTGATACTGCTTTTTTCTCTTGGTGCTAAATATGAGGACTGCAGTTTACTATAAACCCATAAAATATTCATTTAGACTGTAAGAAACTGTTAAGCTTTCCCAGACTACTGAAGGTCACCTTTTCACTAAAAATTCTTCAGAAAAAATACAATAATGTTTCTTCAAGAGGGCTCAAACTGAACATTTTTCTCCTTTGATTTGAACCATGGTCATAGCAGCAATGCTGATCACAGCCACAAATTTATATCCGCACGTGGCCCAAACTTCAGCTGGATTTGATCAATGGGATCCATGCAGGAGGGGCAGCCGAGGTCTGCCCGGCAGACGCACGCTCAGTGGGAGCGAAATAGTGATGACTGTCAGCACTTTCCTTCTTCAAAGAGGCCCGGAACAGTGAATTCTTGCTCTGTCTCGGGAGGCTGGGTTTTGCTCTTGGGGAGGATTTTTTATTTTTTCTTGCACAAATATTCAAAATTTTTGTTCGGTCTCCTTAGAGTTTCACAATTTAGAAGGTGAGAAAAATTTGACTTGGGAAGTTCTTGCTTCATCCCTCTTGACCTCTCAATGCTAGGCTTTGTTTTTTGTTTTGGAGCTTTCTGAAATGCATTAGTATTTTATAACAATTTAGAAAAGAAAGAAATCAACTAGCAGAGAAGTTCTTAATTTAGCTGTTATTAATTTCTATTGTGAAAATAGATTTGTATATATTATATAATAATATAATATGATAAACACAGTACAACATATCATAAATGTGCTAAAACATAAGATTACATAGCACAACATAACACAAATAATCTATACAGAATATAGTATATATTATATATAAAATAATTCTCTCTCTCTCTCTTTCTCTCTCTCTCTCCCTCCCTCCCTGCTCCTCTCATTTTTGATGTACTGCCAATACCTAAACCAAAAATAATAGTGTGAATGTTCTTTCCAGGTGTGGAGGTACGGTGTGAACAAACACTGGTTTTCAAATGTGAGCTGTGTGCATCAGGGACAAAGCATCTCAAACAACTCACTTTCAAACGTGACCAGTGATTTTTCTTTGAAAATGTTGTTTTTGCCAGGAGAAAAGTTGTTTTAAGTTCCTCTTAGATTTGCCCTCTAGGAATCAAGGCACTCTCTAAATCTCTAGCCACCTTCTAAACTTCAGGCCAGGATACAATTCTGTTTTGATCAAAGAGTTTCCTTGTGGGAGAGCCTTCCTGTGTCTCTGTAGCAAAAGGATTATCGGCATGTTAACTAGTCTCATATCATGGCGTTGTGGAGTACATGAGGCACCGATGTGTGGTGATTCATGTCCCCAAAAGGCAGGACACAATTACACAGAGATTTCCCTGGAAGTCCTTCTTGGCATAGACAAAGTTGCTGCTTGTGTTCAAGAAAATATGCTGGGAAATACTTAATCCTTGAGGAATCACATTTACATATATAGGGAGTCACACCTATGCTGGGAATGTAGTGGAGAAGGGAGACGGGGAGGACATGCCAGAATGGGGGCTGGCTTGGCTGCTGCAGCTAGGGTAGGGTGCTTTGCGTGGGATCACAACACATGTTTATGTTGCTCCTGGAAGGACTCTGCAGCTGGACTGCTCGCAGAGCCCAAGAAGCTGAAACGCTTCAGTTAAACCCAAGTGAAAGTAAACGGACAGTCTATCTGTTAAGAAAGAGGCAGCTGGGCATTCCTCTCTCCTTTGCTGCCAGGGTCACAAGAGTGCAGGGCTCTTGTACGAGAACCAAGCTGCAACTGTACGCTGGGACAGTGCGATTTCCCTTTGTGAGCCGTACCCACAGCATGAGGCCCCCACTCTGTTTTAACCATGCACCTTTTCTCCAAGTGACTGTCCCTGGGATGTGCAACTTTGCCCCCACAAGGTTGTTGCTTCAGGGCAATGGAAGTTGTTAAAACACAGGGGCTGGAAAAGGAGCCGGAATAGCCCAACAGAATCCATTCCCCTCCTTCAACACTGTAGGAACTGTGCAGAATTATACACCTCTTCCCTTGCATTTCCCCTCCACTGAGAACATTCTGCTTTTTTCTTTCCCATGTGTTACTTTTATCCAAATTTGAGGCTTCACACAGATGCCAGAAAGTTAATTGGCATAATAAGGCTTTCCCCCAAAACAGACTTGTGCTTCACCAAAAAAACGCAATCAGGAAGGCCCTTCTTCCTCAGAAGCGATCACAGCAGCCTTTGGTTTGGAAATGGGGAGACCTTTTCAAGTAGTGACTCATGAACACATTTCCCATTCTACTCAGTACGGACTCAGGCAACAAAGACCAGATCTTACCTCGTGCTCCAGAGAATTGCTCTAGAAATTACAGTGGTGAAATGAGTGAGATTGAACGTATAAGAGTGTAATCACACTGTAGGATTATTTTGTCATATTGCCTGCCCCCTCTGACTGTTTCAAACAGTCACAGAGATGTTTCATGAAGCAGTTTATACATTCAATTAGGGTCATTATTACAAAAAGGGATACAATATAGGGAACACTTCATCGAAGTTTCTGCCATGTTCCATGGGCACAGTAGACAAGCTGAGTCAAGAGATATATTTTTCTTGGCTCACTGTTGTCAATGGTTCCTGACCATTCAACGATAGCACACGTAGTAACCTGTAACTTGTATCTAATTGATCCAGAAGGATATGTGGCACATCTTTCTTTGCTTTTGGGACTTCGGTTTGAGTAGGATATTATAAAAAAAGTGTCAATAGAATTAACATTTTTATTACGTATATGAATGGAATGCAGCAATGGAATGAACATTGTGCATTACGATAATTACATACTTTTCAAATAAGGAACAAGAAATACCAAACGATCATGTGGAAGGAGAAGAAATGAGTTAACCCAGCTAGCCACTGGATGGCACAATTGCTCTATTTAACTATTGCAAAACTGGGTTGTTTTTCTCTTCAGATGCAGGTCCATAAACAAATCAATCCAGATGCAAGGTAGTTATCTACAGTGCAATAAACTAAACTAGAAAACCAAAGTCACACACCAAGTAGGAACTACATTCTGTCATTGCGCAATTTATTATGTCCTGCAAATGCTACTACTTTAATAGATCAATCAACAAAAACAACTATTTGAGCAATTGTCACAACACTGAACTTTGCTTTCCATCCTGTTTATGCAGCTCCACTGTCTTCAAATTCATGGTGGAAAGAAAAAAATTGAAATAGCTGAAAATGTAGAAGTATAAAGGTCTAATAAAATGAAATTATACTTCCTGATCAAATACTTAGCTTTTTGAAAAATAAATTACAAGTAATAGGTCTAAACATTGAAATTACACAAGTGTCCCTAATTTCCCAGTTGAGGTTTTTGGAACCTCATTGCCTATTTTGTTTCAAGGCCTCTGTTTCATGGTGTCGAGAGTACTCTAATTGCTTGATTTTTTTTCTTGCTGGCATTCTTTGTATCCACACTTTTTTCCCTCCCTTGAGGAAAAGCGAGCAAGATTATAAGTAATAGCACATTTTAAGTAATTATAAGTAACATGTGATTGTAAGTAATAGCACAGAAGGCTATGACAAGTGATGTTTGCCTCCAGTGACATAAGTTACTACAAAGTAGTATTTAAAGAAAAAAAAGCAGTCACATGAGGCTGATATTCAACCTTGGTAGTACAATAATAATACACAACAACAGCAGCAGTGTCCTTTTTGTCCTTTTACTGGCAGCCTATTGCTCATATGGGACCTCTCCTCCCCAACTCCATTTTCAGCTGTGATTTTGACTGTCTTTTAATGGGGAGATATAAACCCAGTAACAACTGCAAAGTGGGTGGGCACCATTGTTTGGCCAAAAAAAAAAGCTTAAGAACTGCTGATTTAACTTTTATTGTGGTTTTCTAAAAAACAACAATAAAAAAAAGCAGGAGAAAGGGATTTGCATGATCACATCATTCTTCAGTTGGCTACTTGCCTTTAATAACTTCTGAAGGATGACAGCAGCCTACAGTTCTTGAATGTAAAAAATTCTCCCAGTTTGAGGTGGAATAAAACAGTACCTGGGGACACAAGACACGGAAACAGCAGTGTTCCCTTGCCCTTTCCAAAAGCTGGCTGTTGCTGGCCTGTCGGCACACCACCCTGCCGACTGGCACATGAATTGCTTCGACCTCTGGTCTGCCAACCAAATAAACAGGGACATGAGAGAGGATGCTGGGGTTATTAGGGAGAGGTGGGGAGGCTTCTGGTGGATGGAGAGCAACCAGACTTCATGGGATCTATGACTCATGCTTTTAAACTTGCTTTAAAGTCTGAAAGGGATGATCAGATGCCTAGTTTCAGCCACACATCAAAAAAAGGAGGAAATAAATAAGCAACAATACTTGTGAAGACTGTAGAAGCACAAAGCCACTATGGAAACGCTGAGAGTAGCTCCAAGGGTTTGCATGTGGAAATGGTGGCATGTGGCCAGTTCCAAATCCCAGGGACGCCGCTCTAGCAGCAAAGCAAATTCTTTAATAGGCATAATTCAAAACCAGAAGAATAAACAGTATTTGTATGAATAGCTGACCAGTTCATGTGTGGAGGAGGGATTCCCTTGACGGGGAAAAGGAGTAGTACCCTTGAGACTCAAAACCACTGAAAGAAAATGAAAAAAAAAAGGTCTGTACTTAGTATTACCAAAGACTCCTACACAAACCCGAGGCATGAGCATAAAGGAAGAGCTCACTTTTCCGTAAGGAGAAGTCCTGGCATACCACCAGCCTCCGGCGCACAGGTCTGCTCTCCTATGGAAGGCATACGAATTAGGCATCCTAATTCTTTCTTCTCAGAGCATTGCAGAAAAAGGAGGTGAAGAGGAGTATGATACTGTAATAGAGAGGGCAACAGCTGACTTGTGTAGGCGCTGCTGCTGCTGAACAGAGGGGCCGTGACGATAGGGCACTGGTTGCAGTGCCGAGATCCTGAGCCGGGGCTGGGATTCCCCCCACAGGGCTCCTCCTGAGCTGGCCTGAGCTGGCCCTGGCCCCCCCGGCACTGCTATGCTGCTCTCAACCCTCTCCTGGTTTATAAACCAGCTGCTACAGAAAGTGGGGAGGAAAGCATGATAGCTCAGAGAGGTCCAACCAGGGAGTTTTTGGCTGGGTGGTTCCTCTACTCTCTACCCTACCCAGCCCTCTACCCTCCTGCCCGGCCGTTCCTCCACACACGTCTGTGTCCGTCTGCATGGCCCTACCCAAACGACGGTGAGCGAGTTCCCATCCTGTCACTCTGAGGCGCCCACCAAATGCCCCCAAACCAATGCTTCTCCTGTTCACAGCATCCCAAACGGATCATCCTGGCTTTGATCGACGCCCGGGGCAGGGACTGTCTTTTTGTTTGGGGCTTGTGTTGCCCACAGCACAACAGCTGAGTAACCAGGATCTTGGCTGCTCCTGCAGTGTAACTAAAAACCCCCCTTTGAACGGAGTTAAAAGTACGCGCAAAGTTATTTGGACTTAGTGAATCCACAGGCAAAATCAGCAGTATTTTGGTGTCTCTGAAATTAAAGCTTTGTGGATAAAAGCCTTCCATTCTGTACATTCAGTGCTTATTTCTCATAAAGAATTTAAAGCAATTGTCAAGAGAATAGAGCCCATAGAATAAATATACTGTAGGCCCCTAATTTATTCTCAGAGCTTTACTGATTCTGCAACCCACAAACAGCAACAGATCCCTTCATGTGAATTAACGCCGAGATTCAGTTACAACCATCTGTTTACAGCGCATAGCTTTGAGGCCTGATTCATTATGGCGTAACTCCAGTTTTATAAATGGCATTTAGAGTAACATTAGAATGACGCTTGGATGCATCTGGCTTTTAAATGTTTTAACAGTTTGTTTTTCCTTAACTATCAGTTATTATCTGTTGAAAAAGTAACAGTTGAATGTAACTTTTGTGGCTATGAGTCTACTAGAAGAACTGCACTGCAGGTCCCCTACTGCTGCCTAAGAAAAGGACTGTGACTATGGGCTAAGAATTGGGGTATGTTACAAAACAGAAGTGTTGAGCAATATATTTGGGATAGTTAATATTTCTCGTGGTGTGCTAATCTGTCACGCGAAGACTTAAATGTGTGATAGCTTTGTGGGATGTAAATATGGCATCCGCAGAAACTTTATGAGGGCATCTGTACCGGCAAGCTGGAGGCTTTTGTGTTTTACTTCGAAGCCACGTTCTCCTGGGCACTCAAATGGCATGTTCACACATGTTCACCTGAAACAAAACAAATGACTCCCCAGGAGGGGAGACAGTCTTACTCATGGCACACTGCTGCTGCCTTTGCTGCAATGCCATAATGACAGGTCTATGCTACACAGGTTTCCACATGAACAACCCATACATCCTGGCAGGAGGCACAAAGGGCTCTTCTGGCACTGGTGACAAAACAGTGCAAAGGAAACCAGTCTGAGCTGTCTTTAAGGTGACTACCTTCCTGGGTTGCAACACTGAGTTTCTTGTAAACCTGATGAAAGCACAGTGTTATTGACATAAGAGACCTGCTATTGATTTAAGTCCTGCCAGATTCCCCCCTTCCCTTTTACTACCCTAACGCAAAGTGAACAACACAAACATCAGAACTTGCACCTTGCCAATATAGAGAACACTGGTCTCAAGAGTGATTTGTGTCCATTGTTCCCAGGTTAGTACATAACCTATTGCAGGATTAAGCTGTAAGAGAAAAGTGTTAAAATTTTTCTTTTTCTTTTTTTTTTTTTTTAAGAAATACCATCCCACCTCCAGGTATCTTCTGGGATCTTAAACTTCCTCATATTTGTTAAAGAAAGGAAATATGGACTGCAGCCATGTGGTTTGCCATCATCATGACCTACTGATAAAGATGCATGTCGTTGGTCACCTCTCAGTCTCACCCTTGCAGTCCCTGCCCAAGGAAGTACACATTGACCCATTAGCCAGGAATACTTGCAAGGAGACCAAGTTTTGTCAGATGTAGCTGTTGCACTCATGCTTGAAAATGTGGGAAAATATAAGGCAGTAAGTTGATGACACGTGTTTCTATAAATATATAGCCCATAAAGTAACTGAAAGCAGGTCTGGTTTATTTTAGCTTTAAACATCGCAAAGTTAATTGCAACTCTATTTTTGTTAGTTCCAATTCCTACAGGTATATACTGTATTATATCTTCAATTTTAAGGAAGATTAAATGATTATGTATTGATTTAGAATTTATTTTAAAGAATGATTTATTGGAGATATAGAAATACATCCTTTACAAATCAAGCTAATGCATATTTTTTGAAAATACTCAGTTCGTGTCTTAATCTAGGACTTCTACCTTTCTCCTTGTTTGTTAAACAAGCTAAAATCAATCTCAAAACATCGGAGAAGGCACAGAAGCAAAAGTGAAATTAAACTCAATACTACTTTTCTTTAGCCACATTATCGACATTTTCATTACGTAAAATGGAAAACTAACACCAGATTGAGGAACTCTCTTTTTTCTTTTTTCTTTTGAAATATCAACATTACTGTGTCAGACTATCGATCAGTCCATTTTTTTGACAAGAAAAAAAACCCCATTAATAAAAATGTACATATATCTAGTGTCTTTTCCTTTTTTTTTCCCTATGAAATCAATCTACTTCCACTGCTTTAGTATCAGAGTGCCTTCCTAAAGTTATCGTGAGTGGCATTACATTTTGCCTTGTTTACAGAATCTCTCTGTTATATTTCTCTGTTTAATATTTAAAATAGCCAGGAGCCTGCAGTTTGATTCTGAAATACAATAAAATATTTGACAGAGGATCAACCTTTCTCATAATCATACTTTTCCCTGCCGAACTCTATTTTTTTATGACTTATCAGTCAGCCGTTGAAGGCTTAAACCTCTCCCTCAGTTATAGCTACCCCAGCAGTTGTTTTCACCTCAAAAATTTAGGAGGAGTTTTCGTCTCAGGATCCCAATTTAATGAGAAAAATGTTCCGGCTGCATCCTGATAGTTTAGGCAATATTATGGATGACCAGAGGGGGAAAAACAAACAAACAAACAAACAAAAAAGAAAAAAGAAAAAAGTTTCTGTATGACCTTGAGCAACACGCATACCCATTTTATGGCTTCTATTGTATTGGTTCAAGGTTTTTACTTGGAAAACCCAACTGTTTTTCCCTAGTCTGCTCAGTGTGTGTTTGTAACGACTTGTGGCCATACAACCCTGGGCTACAATCTCCTAATATCTTAATAGGGTCATGTCTGCTTGATGCCTCAGTGAGAAGCCTCCAAGGAAAGTGAGGGCTGAGCAGGAGGTGGCCTTGGGGTCCCTGTCCCTGGCCGAGCAAAGGGACAGTGCTGAGGAGACACGAGCCAAGCACCTGCCACCGGCACCGAGGTGCCTCGCTCTCTGCTCAGCTGCTGGACTGTTAAATCTGGTGTGTCACCCATATTTCATCTCTAGTTAAATTCTTGCAACAATTCAGCCAGGAGAGCCTTTCTTTATAGCACCCCCTCTTCAAGGGCAGCAGTTTTAGGCTGGGTTAGGTGGCTACGGTGTTTTGAGATGAACATGGCCGAGGTCAGCCCATGGGGACAGTCATGTCTCGGGACAAGCCTGAGCCAATCTTCACTGTTGTTATTCCATTGAAGACAAAATATGGCTCAACAGTAAGTCACTAAGAGTAAATCTTAAATTAGAGCTTGTAAATACACTCCAGGATCTTCTGGGCTCAAAACGTTGCATTTCTAAACAAGATGTTGCTGTAGTGTAAAAGCAGTCCATGCTGCATTCCCTTCTGAGCTGCAAAGCAGAGGAACTTGCTTGTTGGGTGTGAGGGAAGTGATGAGATGCTAGACGATGGTCTAGCAAGGTCTCTCCCCGTTCCCCAGCACCTCGCAATGCGTCTTGTGAGGGGCCGCCTAAGTGAAGCATGGGCATGTGTGTGTGTAATCTCATCCCCTTCTCTTCCTGCCCTCTGTCCCTGCCTCCAAAGACAAATAAGACCTGTTCCACACCCACGGAAACACCCTGGCAGGGGACAAGGCCAGCACTGGTTCAGAATGGCTGTAAGGTTCAATTTTCAAGCTTTTATAGTCGTGTGTGAATAATTCTTCATAATCCCTTATGCATATCTAGAAAAAGGACATAGATGCTAGCTGTGTTCTGTGGACGCAGTCTGTACGTGGCCTTGAAGGCTGCAGTTGGAACAATTCTTGTGTACACACGAGGCTTTCCTTGGGAAAGTCACAGGAGGTATCCTGTCTATGGAGCCAGCCCCGTGGAGATAAAGCTTAAGCACATTTTGTTCTGTGTTGTTAATTCCTTATGCCTTGTAGCAGTCTCCACTTCTGGCCAATGTTGACACTGTATAGAAAATTTTCTACGTCGGTACTCCGTGTCTTGCTGACATATAGTGGACGTCAGTCTGCTGTGAAGTTTCTCATACACATGCAAGATATCCCCTTTAAATTCCCTATAAATTAATAATACCCTTCACATTATTTTTAAATTGCGAGTGAACCAAGTTATGCTTTGCAACTTCGTGGACATGCATGATGTTCCCCTGGTGTAATGGACAAACTTCAGCTTAATGTGGGAAGGGCAAGATTGTGAGAAGGGACATTTTCCATAGGAAATGTGAGAATGGACTCTATGAGGAACACTTGGCATTTCTCTGATATGTCATACATATTCCACAAGCTTTTGAAATGCAACTCTTGTATGGCAAGAGAGCATGAACTACAGACCAATTGCATAATATTTGGTCTAATGTTGCTGTGTGACACTTTTGGCCTGAAGCGATCTTGTGAATTTGTATTTCAGATTACCCATGGTCTTTCTCAAGAAACCTAATTAGACTTCAAAGAAGTTCCCACTAAATTGAACTCTATAACTGCAGCAACAAGAATTACGTCAGAAGCCTTGGAAAGCAAAAAGATGAATACTGCAAGAAAAAAACAAATGTAGGAAAGAAGCTTTTAGGAGGCTATCAACCATGGGCCAAACCATGCCCTCAGCTATGTATATGCTATTCCCATTGAAGCTAAGGGGATTTGTATACGCCTCAGAGGAGAATATGGTCCCTTGTTTTAGATGGAAAAACTCTTCCATGGCTGGATGAGAAATACACATTCAAGAATCAACATATGCTATAAATTTCACTCTGTTGAGTTTTCTTATATAGCTATTTCTTCAATGAAGAAGAGCTGTCTGCTTTGTAAAGGAGTTTGAAAATCACAGCTTTTCCTTCCCAGCAGATTCTTAGTGAACCGTTACTACCTGTACTGCTTGCCACTTGCATACAGCAAGCCTCTTGAAGTAAATGCAGTAATATGGAAGGGAACAACAATGTCTTCTTGGGAGCTAACCAGGCTCCGCATTTATCACAGGCTCACAGACCTGTTCAGGTTGGAAGGGACCTTGCAACTTCTCTAGTCCACTCCCCTGTTCGAATGAGAGTCAACACTGCATCAGACTGGTTTTCTCAGGGCTTTGTCCAGCTGGATTTTGAAAACATTGAAGGAGAAAGACCCCACAGCTTCTCTGAGCAACCACTTCCAATGCTTGATTACCCTCAGAATGAGCATTTTTCCTTATATCCAGTCTCAATCTCCTGTTTCAATTTGTGTCCATTATCTCACCATGGACCTTGGTGAAGAGGCTGGCTCCATCTTCTTCGTAGCCTCCCCACAAGCCCTGGCAGGCTGCTCTTTGGTCCTCTGAAGCCATCTCTTCTCCAGGCTGAACAAACCTGACTTCTTCTCATCGGGCAAGTGCTGCAAACCCAACCAGTTTGGTGGCCCTCCACTAAACTTGCTCAAAGTTCTCAACGTCTTTCTGGTACTGAGGTCCCAACGGTGGATGCAGTGTCTAGACATGGTCTAATGAGTGCTAAGTAAAGGGGAACAACAGCTTCCATCATCTTACTCACTAAAGTCCTGTTAATACAGCCCAGGATGCTGTTGGCTTGCTTTGGTGCCAGGGCTCCCTGCTGTCTCTCATTCAGCTTGTGTCCACCAGGACTCCTAGATCCTTTCCAGAAGAGCTGTTCCCCAACCAGGCAGACCCTGGCTTGGATTGGTGCAAGGGGTTAGTCTGCCCCAGGTGCAGGACTTGGCATTTGCCCTTGCTGAATTTCATGAGGCTCCTGTCGGCCCCTTCCTCCAGCCTATCAAGATGTCTACCTTAATCCAAATACTCACCCCACGTGGAAAAGCCTTAGAGATTCATTCTGTGTTAAATATCTTAATAGATTTCCACTGTGCTGAATCTTACTTTCAGAGTTATCCCAGTAGTCTTTTCTTGTTTTTTAATTTTCCACTTCTTGGGATTCAGCAAACGTAGGAGTGCATTTGGGCCCATGCTGTGCCAAAAGTTGGAGGAATCTCTGCCAAAATTTTTAAGTTCAGAACTTAGACTTTGAACAAAGCCTAGGAGTGAAATAATGATTTTCTGCCCCCCAAAGAGCATTTTTAAGGTGATGGTCACTATAGTAGAGGACATGATAATCCTTGCTTTAACTGTTTTCAGATGCACCCTTGTTTCTGTCTCATTTTAACTTTTGTCTTAGAAACAATCCTTCCTATTGCTATAGTTGTGTCTAATTAAAAATTCAGGTTATAAGTCAGGGAGCCTCACTTACCAAATGACCTGCTTATCAGATGATATAATTTACAGCCAGACAGTTTAGGACCCATATATAAAAAATTCATCTTCTATGTGACTCAAGCATAATCCCTTAACTCTGGCCCCCAAACCTGCAACCTCCTCAGATTGCTAGACCCTTTCTCTAAGATCTACCGAGTTTGAATATAAATTACCCAACCACAGATTAAGGTTAGGTTTTTTTGTTCCCCCCTCCTCCTCCTCCAACCATACTTTTGCAGAGGTTCCCAAGATAGGAAGGGATAGATCCCAGAAGATGCAGGTCAATGCACAGGAAACCAGGCCTAGACACTGAAGGAGCTGTGATATGAACAGAGAAATTTACCCAGGAGGTAGTAGATTTGCTGAGCAATTGTTCTGATGTTATAGGTATCTTCCCCATTGTGGGAAGTTGTGGACTGGCTAGTAGGTAGAAAGGCTAAAAAGAAGTAATAGGCTGAGCTAGGATCTAAAGAACGTAGCTTTGTTATAGGAAAATTAAAAGCATTGCAACCCTTTCAGTTGTAAATCTTATCATCTCCTTAAAATTTGTTCCACGTTGCTCTTACAACGCTGCAGGTTGTAGGAATAATTACACATCACATTTAAGAAATTTTCCCTTTTCAAGAACCCTCTGTATAGAGCCAAGGTTCTAAGCAGCCATTCAAGTAGTCAGCCAAGGGCATTCAAGGACAGCAACCCAGTCTGGGAAGAGTTTGGAGGCGGGTAAGTGGGAAGAGGTCAGCCAGCCACAGGTATAAAGACAGAGGCAAGGTAAGGATGCCTTCATCTGTTAAGGGCAGCTTTAGCACGCAAGGGATAGGAGTCTAGAAGCAAGTGCTGGGCAAGAGTTTTCACTCCTGTACAGAGATAGGTGCAAAAGAGGTTGGTGACTCTCTGGTTTTCGTGCTATGGGAGGTTAATGGAAGAAGGAGCAGCTGGAAAAAGAGACTATTTTAGGAATTACACCTATTCAGAAGGGTGAAAGGAAGGAAGAACTCCAGAAGTTTTTTTCCTGCAGGGAGAGAGGGTTGCAACTTATATGAGTGGATCCCTCGTGGGGAAGCCAGCATAGGTGTGTATGGATATGAGGGTAGGATAGCTGACCCAGAGGAAAGTGGGCTAGTGGAGATGTTCATTGAGGACACCCTGAGGTTGCTGAACAGTTTAATCTTCAGAAAAGCAATTTACTTCTGCTGAGACATTGGCTGACAGAGGAGATATCCAGGAATGCCACACTGGCAAGCAAAAGGAAACACGACTACAGTAACAGGTCTCTCTCAACTAGATTATATATATGTGCCCTCTCTTAATGCAGGTGCCCTTCTGGAATAAGGATGACCAGCAGGAGAGGGGAAAGATGCCCTCATCCAGCAAACAGATGTACAGGGGTTCAGACATACAGACAAACATAACATTTGCCTACTTATGCAAAGCTAGTAGACCTCAGAGGCAGCAGGTTACAGCCATATTCAGGTGAGCATCAACCACATAAAGAAGAGGGAAGGTAGAAAATTCTGGCGGGAAGAACTTTCTTGCTCTGAAAAAAACCCTGGAGACCAGGACTTTGGTGGGAACTTTCTCTGAAACATTCACTGTACCTTGTGCAGGACTGGAGAGAGAAGCAGAAAGGCAGAGCTGTTATGCTAGGAGGGTGTTATCTGGAGGAGATTTCTGCTTCACTAGGAATGGTGCTACTTGCAGACTAAGCAGAAGCTACGAAGAAGACAGAGACATTCTGCTTGAACCAAACTGCTAGCATTTGCACTCAAGATCGCTGTGACTGATCAGCTTTTCATCATTCAGTGGTTTCAGAGCTAAACACGGTAGGATCGTAATTCTGTATAAGACCTCTGTCAAAGAGAAAACCGCGAAAATTCTGTATCAAATGAAGTCATACAAATGTTAGGAAGTGTTATAGAAGGAATAGGGAAAGACTCACATCAGTATGTCCCTATATAAACAGGTAGTTAATTTACATTTTGAATCTTGAAAATAGCTCTACTCCGTCATCCTTAAGGAAGGAAAGGAGGATGCCAGTGATAGGAGAGGATCGAAAAGGACAGCAAAGATAATCAAAGGTAAGGGAAGGCTTCAGTATAAAGAATGACCATGTATGCTTGGACTCTGCAGTTTGGGAGAGGTGATGTGGGGAGATGTGACAAGTTCTACACAAGAGAGAGTGGCTGGGGCCCAATATCCACTCTGAATGCAGGAGCTATGGGCCACCAAGCAAAGTGCTGGGTTCAAAACAAAAGAAAGCAATTCTTCATGCAGCAGTTCCAAACTCCATGGGTTTTTTTAAGAAAGTTCAATGGCACATACATGAAAGCGAGAGTTACTGATTAAACAGACGAATCAGACGCAGGAAATTCCCTAAGCTGAAAAATGATCGGAGGCTGGGGGAAAATAAGGGAAGCAATATACACTTGTAGTGTGCTTACCCTTCACACGGCAGCTTGTCTCCACTGATGGTGACAGCTACACCGGACTAGATGGACTCTAGGTCTGAAAAAATCTGGCTATTCTCATGAGCGACTGGCATAAAAAGTAAGTGCTCTTGTCAGAACACGGTTCTGGTGCTGTGAGAGCACTCATCACTTCTGTATCCCCAAGGTAAGGAAGGCACAGTGCTGCTCACCTTCCTTGTGAATACTGTAAATGAAATCCTATTTTAACATCTTGTAAGGAGGCACCCTGGGGAAATGAAGTATCTGAAAAACATAATTCCAAGGGACATCTCAAAAATATTCTAATTTAAAAAAAAAAAGATACTTCAAGCGAGTCCCTCACACAATAATCCTTAGAATGAGCAAGATTTCAGGTACGCTATACAGGTGACTTCAGGACTAGCTGTGTATTAATTGACTATAAATTTTATATCTAATAAAGCTTCGGGTGTTGTAACATAGCAAAATTATAATACCATCTTCTTTCCCAGAGCTTGCTCAAGAATAACAAATTCCCTTATCCCACTGGTTCAAAGGACATTGCAGACTTCACTTTGTTGGCAAGCACCTGCCTAGGGAAGCAGCAGTAATGGGGCACTGCCAAGCAGGGAGTAAAATTTGGCAAGGTAGAAGCGCTTGGATTCCATAGGAACTAGGTCACCAAATATATCAAATAGCTTAAATGATATCAGTTAAACTCAGTAACACACTTTCCTTCAAGACATTTCAAGTGATGTTGACAGTTATTTGTTAAATTTTCCTCTCCCCGCCCGCCAAAAAAAAAGAGCACATTAACACGCTTGACAAAAAGCCAGCCAAATAGACAAGCAAAATTCCTAGGCAGCACAGGAATTTACAGTGAATTATACATTGCATTATTTTCAGGTAGTTAAAATCCAAACTATTTTTTTGTGAGTTAAAAGGGGATAAATAGAAAATGTAGGAATACTCCACAATAGTTGCTAGCATAAATTCTTTGTGATCCAAGAGGAAACATCAGCTGAGACAATAAAGAAAGCTTCTTACGTTTTAGCTTGCCAAACAGGTTCTGTAAGATAGCATTTTTTTTGAAGAAGGAATATTAACACCTCACATTAACATTCCTAATTTGTTATATATCCGACCTCAAAGGGGACCTTACGGATTTGATATTCAAAGATGCCCAGCATGTTCACTCCTAATGTAGTCTTCAGCTGAACTGCAAGGGCCCAGCAATTTCACAGAATTGAACCTTGGACAAAATTGTTGAGACAAAAGATTTTTTTTTTTCCTCTGGAAATTAATCGACTTGGTTTTCATTTTAGGCAACATGAAACACTCTCAGTCTGTCATATGACACTAAATCTTCCTTCTAAGAATGTCACTTCTTTTGGTTTGCAAAACGATGTGTCTGACACATTATCTTTTCTTTCTTCTGAGTGAATGATTCTTTCTTTTTTTAAAAGCAAGACCTCACTTTCAAAGGCACGAGGAATAAATCAGATAAAGAAATATTCAATTATTATTTTTAACGTCATTAGAATGTATTTGTGAACCAAGAATCCCTGTGTAAGGTGCTGCGTCTGTCTTCCATGCTTTAGGTTTCATGTGCAAGGTAGCAGCCAAAAAAGATAAAAGTGCAAAGACTCGGTGTGAGGAACATCGGCGAGCACTTCAAGTCATGATTTCAACATGATAGCAGCCATTAGCAGAAACTGAGATATGTATAGGAATTCTTAAAGGAAGATTCTGCTATACATGAGAAATTAGGGGAGGAATCCCATTTTAAATATATACAAAAAGCTATGTGAGACTGTATCTGTATATATAGTACATGTATTTATATAATTTGGTCTGACAGGCTATTTAGCAATCAGAGATGGACTTCTTAAGTTAATTTGGATGGAATATGCAGACACACACACATAAAAGTATACACGAAGAAATATTTACAAATGATAAAAATTGCCATCAGAGTGGTGGTCCTTGAAGGGAAATGTGTCTCTGGGTTTTGTATGTTGCACACACGCTGCAGAAGCTGTGACAGTATCAAATTTAAAGCTTACAGCAGGAGAATCCCTGTGAGTATCTGAGGATTGGCTAGTTCGCCAAGAAATAGCCCTGACAACTTAACATTGGAAAGGAGCAGAGGAACGTGCCTGCATCTGACCAGGTTCAGAGATGCTCTGTTTAGCTTTGCACTACGGGCTTTTAACTTGTTCTTGTCAAAAATAAAAAAGCTCTCCTCATCAGCTGTTCACTGTTGGAGCCCTCCGATTCGGTGTCTGCAATTGTCAAAGAAGGCACAGTGAGGAAAATTTTCTCTGATAGCCGTATTTAGATATGCAGAGACGCACAAGAAGCTGAGAAAGATGGGAAGTATTTATTACAGCTGGCATTTTTTTTTTGTTTTTGCACAGGAGCCCGGGTGCAGCTGTAGAATGATTCAAGCACAGAAGCCAAACTTAAACACTGCCGAAGACAAGGACAATCTAGAGAGCACCACATTTGAGTTGTAGAAGTCTTTGAAATTCCTGCTTTGTCCAGAGCAGAGTAAAGCGAAGGCATGTCTAAAAATTCTGTGGAAAACCCATCCACTGACATGTCCCCAGTCTCAGCAGTTCAGCGACGTATCTTACAGCGTCGGTGATGCTATCAGAATGGATGTGTTAAGGCTATGGTTAAAGGCTAAAGAGTCAGAAGGGGGTTTGTGGGAAAGGCTGTTCCTGTGAGCAGTTTTGAGAGCAGAGGAACCCACTCAGGAACAGGTCCTGGGCTCTCCAGATTGCTGAGGCATAAACAAGAGGCTTAGGATGAGGCTTAGGGCCCCAAAAGGGGGACTTGGCAAAACGCAAAGCTGAAAGAAACACATCACATGCACTGATTTCAGTAAGCATATGCGACATAACTTGGCAATATTATGCTTTTGTGGTTAATCATTTAGTTTTATCAGCTTGCATACACACTATCTTTATTAAACAGTAACTGTCCTTCATGAATCACGCTCTTCAAGGCCAAGAAAATAATCAGAAGCCATATTATGCTCTGGGCTCAGGAGATGATAGAATGGTTTGCAAAAAGGAAGACATTGCTTTCTGCCACCCACCAGAGTTTCCCTGGCATGAGGGGCCAGGAGATGACAATGTTGGGGCCTCTTTAGTGCTAATAAATCAGACTGGCAGCCTGTGTCTAGGTAACATGAATTCTGTACCCTCCAACCCAACTTGGACATTCCCAACACTCCCATGCAGATGAGCAGCCCAAAGCTCCCCCCCACTCCCACCCCGACAGTACCTGTGTGCTAAACACAGCTTCAGACCATCTGAGTTTCTGTAAAACTAGACTTTTTATTTAATTTATACAATACATTTTAACTGTTTGTTTTTAAACCCAGGGTAGAAGGAATGTATTTCCAAGGTTCTTGTCTTTGTTGTAGACCTGAAAGCAGAAGAAACCACCCACTTTTCAGATTAATTCCTTACTAGTTAAAATCAGTCTGTTAACAAAGTTTTTATTAATTATTGCATTTTGGTTGTCATCATGCATATTCAGAACTTCACCCAAACCAACTGTCTCTAAGGTTGAACTGTTCTCCCATCCTCTCTGTATATTAGATCAGACTTTGCACCTACCACGAAGGGAATCATGCAGGGAGAGAAATTCTGTAATAGCGTGCACGTACGTGACTGGTGTCAAAAAAGTGGCTGAAATCAGGATCTCTTTCCTCCTCCGGCTTTAGAGGCTGTAACTTAGGTTTCTTTCCTCTTCGGAGAGACTGAGCAGCAAGCCTTTTTCTTGTCAATGGTATCTGCAACAAGATAGCAGTTGCGTTACATTAGAGCCAAACTAGGGCACAGTTGTGCCTTCACTGACAACTTTGTGGATGTGAACAGAAACCGGCGAAATACCACGCCAGTAGTGTCAACCCCCCTATCTGTCGTTATCTGGACATTTTAAGGTATATAAGCACGATTTAATTGTCAGATTTCAGGAGACAGGAAGAAAGAAAGACTTCATACAATCACTTACCATCATTCCAAAACATACAGGGTATGCAACAGAGCTTGGTGCCAGGGTCACTGTCTATAGGAGATGTAAGTGTTGACACTAACCTTAGTTTCAAGATTGCTGTCAAACGGCAAAACGAAGCCCTGTGTCTGTAGCTCAAGTTATATGCTTAAATTACGTGTTTGAAATTCAGATCTAGGTTTATGTTTACTCTCAGTCGGTGACAACATTAACGTTTCCTCAATAGCGAGCTTTCAAGGAAAGTGTGTCTCTCAGTTTGCAGGCCTGATTGCCTGTGCTTGCTCTGTGTGTGTCAGTGAAGGCTGAAGAATCTCCTGCCTCTGTGCTCTCAGGCTCAACCTCATCAGGCATGTATTGGGATTATGTTCCTTGCTTTGATAGAAGAAGCAACAAAGATTAACAGATTGCCCTTGTGATATTGACTTATTTTTCTTTCTATTTTTGCTGTACATCTTTTCCCAGGTTTTTCTATCGTATTGTTAAGTCCTGGACACTGAGTGATGACACTGACGACTGAGCATATACCAGTTGCCACTTGATTCTAGTGTGCTCTCTCATCCCTAGAGCAAAATCTGGATCATGTTAGAAGCATGAACAGCTAGTTTTACCAGTGATGTCTGTCAGGCGTCTTAGTGCCACAGCTGTCTCTTACTGAGGCATCATGGTCTTACAACACAAATTTTATATGTCCTTACTCATAGCATGTCTGAAGTCCTTTTCATGAGAAATTCCGTGGCACCGTGCAAGGCAAATGCTATTATTGATTCTGCTCTAGAACGAAATGAGTGTCACCTCCCCAATCTAGTGGTGCGCTTTTACCAGTACTCATAAAGCAACCTAAGCCTGCAGTGTGTGGCATAGATGAGGTATCTCTGGAGAGATTTACCCATTCCTGGAAAACCAGCTCCTCTATCACCCGCAGAGCAAAGCAGAAGAAAGGCTATCATAACCACCCATTAATCTATAGGTTATGTTTCTACAAGAAGTATCTTGTCTCCTTCAAAGTGCTAACACCTCCTGATGCATTCATGTTTCAGTTGGGTCAGACAAGGTAAGCCAGCTGCTCCTCCAAACTGCTAACTGCTATCGTGTTCCTTCCCACCTTCTCAAAGTTCATCCTGAACATGCATTTATCTCTTTGCCCACATCTGACAAACACGGTATTCTTCGTATTTTATCTCTCCTGATGCAGTATCATTGCATTTAAAAATGACTATAATCATATGCTTTGCTTTGCAGACATTTGTCCACCTTAATGAAAGCACTTTATATTTATAAAAGGAGGTGCGCAACTCTTCCTCAACTATCACAGACTTACTAAAGATTAAAAATATGAAAAGACCATATGGATTAAATATTGATTTTATTTTTTAGAGAGCAAGTACAATGATGTTGCATTAAAATAATGCTATGTCATAGTTGTTACAGCTCTGATTGATTGATAGAAAAATAAACTTCTTAATATACTACAGTGTCAAGTCATTAATAAATATCAAAATAGAAGTTAGTAGTCAACTGAAATTAATAAACAGCTATAAAAGTATACTATTTTAAATAATAATATATTCAGTATATTTCCAGACAAAAAGTAGTGATTTCAAAGTATCATTTAAAATGTAAAATGAACAGTAAGAAGTTATAATTTTATTTAAAACCTCTTCCCTTACTAGCATTCTCTATGCATAAAATCTAAAGAAACATTATCTATATATACTTTTTTTTTACAAAATGTAGTACATGTTAAATAGAAAGTTAAAAACTGTAGTATTATTAATAGCTGTCACACCATTGCTAAATAAGACACTTTAAAGTAGCTTTATTTTTTTGAAGCAGTAGTAGGTGAAAAGTGAAGAAAATTTTAGCACAGTGAATTCATCCAACACTAATGCCTTCCCAAAAGAATCTTTCAACTTTCAACATCTCCCTTCAAAACACAACTGAAACAGCCCAAACACAATACAGGTATAAGGATGAAATGTTAGGATTTGGGTAGAAGCCATTATTTTAACAAATGCCAGACATTTGATTTCTTTTTATTTAATAAGTAGGTACCTTTTTTTTTTGTTTAAGAGCATGTGCAGAAAAGGAAACAAAGAGAACATGCAATCCAGAGCAGCATTTCTAAAGCTTAAGAATCTACTAATTTTAGGTTTTTTCTTTTTCTTCCCCTGTCTCCCCACTCCCCCCTCCCGAAAGGCCAACCATTCTGAGCTGGCTTGCACTCAGTGAAACCCCATTGATTTGGCTCGCTATAGAAATGCATTCATGCTGGCTAGTTATAACCCTTTTTCCCTCTCCACGAATTTCTGTTCTCTGTAAGATCCATGAGATGTCTGTGCATCGGAACACTGTCAAGATCATAATTAAAAAGTAGTGTTCTTCTTAACTACTGCTCCATTTCTGCTTAGCAAATAAATCTTTCCCCTCTCTTGCAAATGGACAGCCAGAGCACTGGCGGTACGCTTCACTTGTAGTCAGAGCAGAGTAAGTGTTACCCAGCACTGACTCAGCACGAATGCCTCTATGAGAAGTGCCCTTTCCCAGCTACAGCTTACATTCCTTAAGGCTGGCTGGTGGAGATCCTGGGGCTGGTGGGAAGTCAATGGCAGATGCCCAAAGACTTCCCAGAAGCTCTAATGGAGGTCTGCAGCATCCAGGTTTACAGCACGCACTGGCACAGGCAGTCCATTGCTATGTTACATGCAAGCATGTTTTGAGAAGATGCAAAAAGCCTGCAGTGCTGAGGACAGCGTGAGGCCAAGCACCTAGGACAGAAACTGTACCCCCTCCGCCAAGCCAACCTACTTTGAAGAGTCTTCCTGCCCTGACAAATGGAGAACTGTGGTCTCAGAGCACCACCTCTGTAGGGATGCTGTAGGATCATCCCCAGTTCTGGGAATTGTAGGATGCATGAAGATGCCATCCCTCTAGGAGTCCCTGCACAGGCAGCAGTACCCTTGCACCTCTCTGCCTTGGGCATTGCTAGGCCTAACGGCTGCTTTAGGACTAAGGGCTACTTGAAGCTGTTTTGCGTGTTCACTCCCACAGTTTGCAACACGTGTACATTTAGGTATGTACGCTAAGCAAGAAACAAATATTATAAACGATCAGACTGGGAAAATAATTTTTTCCACCGCAGTCTGAAGAATACCTTACATAGCAGGTTTTCACAACACCACAGAGAGGAAAAAATAAATCCAGTTGAAAATAGTGGATAAAATGTAAACTATGCCTATACTAATGTCCTTCCTCTTTAAGATTCACTTTCAACATTCCTCGTGAACATAAGGGAATTTCAGCTGGGCACAATGAAAATTCCTCGCATACCATGTGCACGTTTTCTGGATGAAACAGCTATTTTCCCACACACTTCTGTAGCAATGTTATTAACATACTCATGATGCTTGGAAATAATCAATTTGTAGTATTTCTTCATATTAGAGTCTTTAAAAAAACAGCCGAGTAAAATGCATGCTTTTAAATTGCATAAACGTGTCATTTCTGAAACGTTAGACAAAAAAACAGCTAAAGGTAAAAGAAGATGGGATTAGAATTTGAAAATTATACATACGTATTTTAACATTAACAAATCTGCTGTGAAAAGTCATGCACACACTTTGTTTGTGCGAGCAAATCTAAAAACAACTTCCCAAACCAGTGATGAGATGCAACAGTATCTGCCGGTATATTTTTGGATACAGGCACGCAGTCGAATTATTTGACTTCTTTTTTCGTTTCTTGAAGAAGCCTAGTATAAGAAGTTTTATTTAATAAGTTTGGAACGTTCTATTCTGAGGATAGATATTTTTTCCCCTATTTTTACGAGCATCTTTGACGCACAATACATTGAAAACTAATATGAACTATTTTATTGTCTTTAATATCTCCCATATTAAGCACTATAGGAAGCAGAGTCCTTCTGCAATCGCTGAGGAAATTCCTTGTGAATTACAGGCTGCTTTCTCATTTAAGGTCATGTGCTGAGGGAACACAGCTCCCTAAATAGTGAGGCTTTTGTTGGGCTATTCATCTCTTGCAGCAGCTCTTCTGAAAAACATGGTCAAAGGCAGAGGGAAACAAGTACCAAGCAAAGCCAGAGTTTCTCATGGATAGATTCCATCCCTGGAAACAAAGCCTCCTCCCAAGGATCCTGCTCTGTATAAGCTCCCCATGGGCCTTCTAAAAGCCTTGACCTGTCACATTAGCCGCAGCTTATTCTTTTTCACCAGCCTCCTCCACAATACAGCAAAACCATGAGGGAGATGCAAAAAAGCTTTTCTTTTCTTTTTTTTTTCTTTTTTCTTAGAAAACTTTTTTTAAAAAAAAATATACTGGTTTTTTTCAACCTCGGGACAGCAAGCGGCTTACACTGCAATTTGTCCTGTGAGTCTGCTGGATTTGACCAGAGCATATTAGACATTCAGGCAGGTGTCTGATAAGGAAATACTGGCCGTGCCCCCTCACAGGCAGCGCTGCAATGCCAACTAAGTGCTACAGAAGAAAAGCAGTAGCAGTGTGATGTGTCTGGAAGATGGGTGTTGCAGCTCAGATTTTTCTCCCACAAAGAACCCAGCTCCATTGTCCTCTACCCACACAATTTAACTCCGTCTAACAGTGAAAAGTAATTTCTAAAGAAAAAACATTAGCTATCAGTTCAGTAAATGCTTTAAGGGCCTGCCACTATAGGAAATACATCTGGGGAATCTTTTTTGCTAAGAAAGAAAAAAAATTATCACACTGTTTATAAAACATAATCACATCTTTTGTTACACACTCAGATATCCTCTGCTGAGCTTTTGAATCTCTTTCGCTTTGTTAAGTGAAATGGGTACCCAGAGACTTTGTTTCCTACTCACTTAAAAACATGACGAATTGTGACAAGGCCAGCAGCAGGTAAACCTTTATCGATCTTTTATCTTGCTCCCACTGAAACGAATGGTTTGGAATCTGTTAATTTACACAGGAGGAAAAATGGTTCTATGTGCTTTAAAAGAAAATGGAAGTTTAAGGTATACTTGATAGATTACAGAATTAATCTATAATTAAGATACTACAAGGGATCTACCACTAAAAGCAGGGTCAGTGCAAGGAAACACCGTTTTCTTTAAATGAGACACTTTTCTCTGTACGGCAGAAAGCTCTGGGACTACTATGAACATTGCTTTAGACACATTTAATAGTCCAGTTTATTTGTTTAATTTTTTTTAAAAACAAGCCCTAAAATCTAAAGCTTTTATGACAATTTAATGGAAAGCCCACTATCTCTGTATTATTTTTCTTGATCCCTTACTTGACCCATGACCCAATAAATTAATCGTGAATGCTTACATGACACTTGTCATTTGTTCTGCATCCTGCCTTCCTTTCACATGTATACTCTTCAGATTTCAGTGGGAATTTGCAGAAGAAATACAGAATAGGAAATAATAATATACACTAATGTCTAAAAACTGCATGTAAAGAGGTCCTGCTTTGTTTCTGTAACTTGTCTATGACCAGTACAGACCAATATTTAGTTATGAGTAATTAATGTTGCAAACTGATACACTGCATACGCTCTTCTGAGATGAGGTTTTTTTTACCAGCAAGATTTTAGTGCATTAGAGGCTGATCAGATTTTTGTAGGGTTTCGGCAGCATAAAGATAGTAAATCAGACTGTCGTCTGACTCTTCCAACTAGCATATAACAACAACATGTCTTCTACCACTCAGCTGGGTTCAGGGGTAAGAAAATGCTTCTGCTTGACCTTGTAGATCAAATTCTGCTCTCAGATAAGCTCATATTAGTCCTGCTGTGTTTAGAAGAGTTTTGCCCATTTCTGAAAGCAGAATTTGATCCCACATTTATGAAGTCAATGAGTGTGTTTGCTTGAGAAAAAGACTCCAGTTTTCCTCACTTCTTCCAAATTGCAGGCTCTTTTTCACATCACACTGGACACATTTCTCAATGCACAGTCACAAAAATTGAAGTGGTTATGTAAGGATTCACAAAATCTAATCCCATCAACTAATTTACACAGGAAAAAAGAGCACATGTGTAAAATCAGACTTACGTCTGACATTACACAAAATGAACAAAGCCCTTATTTGGCAAAACACTGACATGTAGCTAGCAAACAAAGCACAGCTCTGCTGTAATTTATCTTGCAATGGAGTTGATGCTGCTGACTCCAAACGTGAAGTCATCCAGCAGTGATCATCATGTAGACTGTGCTGTTGGACAGAGGAACTCTCGTTTTCTGTAGCCACTCAGTTTCCAAATACTTTAAAATTAATATATAAATGTTTATGTTGAAACAAGTAAAAAAGCTAAAAATTACTCTTTATCAGATATAAATTATCTTTAAGTGACAAAATAACGTATTATAAACTATATATATAAAATTTATCTCTGTGTGTGTGCACGCATGTGTGTGTGTATACACACACAACTATACATCCACACCAGCAACTAAGCACTCATTTAATCCAGTCATTTTTATTAAGTAATGAGGAGACACTAAGAGGCTAAAGCAGACAAATCAGTGGAATTTAGTCAAATGAAAGAACTATAAAAGTACCATTTACTCTATTTAAGAGTGTTTGAATAGTTTTATCTATTGCTATAATATACAGCAATGTTAATATTTCAGTCACAGCTTTTGCCCGTTCCCACAGAGCACATCAGTACTAGCTACATGTAGAGGGAGATCAGTGCTTTGTCAGATCAATTTATATCTACATTCTAGGCCATAACTAAATAAATTAGAACATGCTAAAGTGCTACATCAACACTAATGTTCCTGAACAGTAGTAACGCACATTTCTCTTTCAAAAATAAAAAAAAAATACAGCAGCTATAGTTTCAAACATAGTCACCTTATGTGAATATGCTTACACGTCACTTTGTTACAGTATTCACCAGAACGCATGACACAAAACCATACGGCAACAGTCAAGACTCCGACAGAGTATAAAAGGTAACTTTTTAAAAGTCGAGCATGACGGAAATAGACAATTGCAGAAAACACACTGTCTTCAGAATTCACACTTGAAAGTTTCGTTTAATCGTAACTTGCTGATGTCGATATTTATTTCCTCTGGTTTGTCACGTCTGTATGTTACTGTTCTTGTACAAACAGTAGGCAAAAACATCTTATCCTTGAAGGAGAAGATACAATTTTTATCAACAATTAGCTAACGTTTATGTGCAAGAAAAATATTACTGAATATGATGGCTCTGAAATCAATTACCTTCTTTGTTGCAGATACTCTGTAATCAGCTGAAGATTTAACTTTATTGCTACTCCCCTGCAGAATTATCTGCCTGATGATAAGGACAACAAGCAACCCGATCAGAAAGGTAACTATAAAGATTATGGAAAAGACTCTAAAGTAGCTTCGTCCAGAGAAACATTCTGCAACGAAAGGAAAATACAAGTGTAAAGCCTAACGTATGGAATAGACACATCCCTCAAAGACAGTTACATCTACCACTGCATAGCAATGTCGCACAACACGAGCCTGATAAAAGTTAAGGTAAAATAACTTAAGGGAAGTTAAGGGGAAAAGTTGCCATGTGCAGGCTTTTAAAGCAGGGCATATCATGATAGGTAATTCCGATTAAGAGCCACTGTAGAAAAATGGTGAAACTATTATTCCTTTAATCTTCAGAACTAAGACTAAGGCTTCACTGTGTGGCCACCATAAATCCTCTGTAAACCAGTGAGTTTATAGCTGAAATAGAGAGGATGAATTGGTAGAGATGTACAGGGCCAAGACAGTTTAATCTTCACAAGATTACAGTGCAGATCACTGGCAAAATATCAAAGAAAATGTGGTTTCCTGAATTTTTGTCCAGTGCTCTCCTCACTGGTCAACTTCTCTCACACAGAAAGCTTTCCTTTAATAAATATTAAAGCTACGAGAAAAGTATTCACAGTTAGTTTTCCCATTTATGAACAACTGTAAGATAAAAAGATGCCCAAAAATGTAAAGTGACAAGAGGTAACCATTTACCTGCATTTTTGTTGCAGCGTGGACTGATTAAGAGATTTTATTTAAAAATACTTTATTCTTCCACAGCCCTCATAACCATGCAGTTTTTTATACTTGAATATTTAAAAATCACTGACAGTGAGGTAAGCATTTTACTTTCTTCTTCCTCGTTTCTGGTAATGCCAAACAATGTAGCATCTTTAAGCATTGCTCAGGCAGCATTCATTATTCATTATTATTAGATGTGACTTCTCAGAGAGTTGGGAAATCTGATTTAGCGATGCTTGCCAATCACATTTCCTGTTATTATTTATCTTTTACTTTCCCTGAAGCTATGAGTGGCTTTCCTGCTTGCTTTCTTTGTTACTGTAATAATATGACACACTTTTGAAGGACATCGTAACAGTGGTGAATTCAATTATTAATCCTAACAGATTTTCTTTTCTTACTAAAATTACCTAGAAAATGTAACATACCTGAAGTTTGGTCAACATAATGCAGCAGGTAAGCGCATGAGGTTGTGCACTGGTCAACTTTAGCTTGAGATGCATTGTTAGAATGATGGCACTGAACACAATTCCTGTAAAATAAAAATGTAATTAAAAACCTATGTCTTTCACTTCAATCCCCGTACAGAGATTGTATCAACAGGCTGATGTATTGCTTGCACGTAATGCTTTCCTGTTGTTAATAAAAACATTGCGACATTTTTTTTTTTTTTCTGAAATGCGATGCCTCTCTCAGCATTTTATCCCTCTGATGCTTCTCAGAACCAACTAGTCAGAAGTTGTAAAGTAAAACATGTCTTTGGCTTTGAGCCGCCTTGATCCAGCCCCTGCTCTGCATTTTGTGATGTGTGCTTTTCAGGGGGTGTAGCTAAGGGTCCAGCACCCTTTTTTCTTCAGCTATCAGCCTCCAGTTCAGTCCTAGTCTTTTCTTATCAGTCTCATTGGGATGCACGTTGGAACTGAAGGGAAGAGATAGGTGTAGGATACACAGCTTTGTTAACAATTTTTTGGATGCTATGTTAAAACAAAGCCACGTTAACTTCCCACTGCTGGGCAGTTCAGCGGGTCAGCAGCACAGAGGGAGGCAGCGCTGTCACTCTTGCCATCTTCACTTTTCAGCTTTGCGGAAGATGGACATCACAAGCGATCCTGAAAAAGCCCTGACTGAATTTTTAATGAAGCTCTGCCATCTTCTGAATTTATTAGAGGCATGCATTTCACAGCGACTTTGATCAAGTGTAAGCAAGGCTAACTGCATTTTATCTAGAGAAGTCTTAGCAGTCACTTTTCCAGACATGGCCCAGCTTCTCTCTCCAGTATATTCACCAGATGAGCTATAATTCAAATGAATACGAATAAACAACAATTCTGTTTTGATGACAATTCCCTTTCCAACTAAAGGCTGATCTCTCACCCTCTCAGCCACAGTGGGATGCAGAAGATTACAGGTGCTGACAGGAGGGCAAAGAAAAGCCGTGCCCAAAGACTCATTGACTCTTCAAGCAAGTACCAGTCAGTGTGCCACTGACAGCTTGGTCTAGCTTCTCTCCTCCTCTGGCTGCTGACTTTGACCTTCACACTGTCCCTTCCTTCACATGGGCGAGTAAAAATAACACGCTTTAAAACTAGCACAGCTAAGACTAAGTAGTGTAAAACTCAGTAAAGAAGAATATTATTCCCTGGACAGGACCAGCTCTGCTGACCAATGGCAGTGACAATGCGCAGGTACTGCTCTCGTTGTTCCACACTTCCTTCTTTCAGCTGAGAAGCACAAGGAGAGTGCAAAAACAATTCTGGAGAATATTATTGGACTTGGTGACATTCAAGAGTAGGATCTATCGACCATTTTTAAAACTCCAAATTTATGGGCTTTACTTCCTACCCAGAAGATTTCATATGAAGAACCATCCTTTAATAAATATATGAAAAAACTATACTCATAGGACACAGCTCCTTTGACTTCAGAAAGCTGAAAGCTGGACAAAGGCTGGTGAGCAAATATACGGACGGACAATTCTCTTAATTGCCAGTGTGAACCACTCGGCTACACAGAGAAAACTCTCAAGTATGAATTGTTTCAATTTCCTATAGTCTAAATATCTAAGAAATACAGCAGACATCTAGCCAAGCAGAAATATTTCTCCTTGTTTCAACACTACAGATTTAAAAAGTCAGGTCTAACATACCAGTTTTCTTCACAGGCTTTGTTACAAGTAGGGCAATATTCACACAAACGGCCAAAGCTTCTTGGATCTGTGCACTCACACTTTCCACATACACATTTTCCTCTTCCACTGCAAATCTGGCCCTTTGAATTCAGGCAGTGCTTTGCTGATTGTAACGAGCACTGGCAACGGTCACCTTCCCAGCCGGCAAAGCATTTGCATTTACCAGCTTCACATTCACCATTACCTACAACATCAGATAGCCTTGAGTCATATGCTTTTATGAAAACATAGAAAGTCAATTTTTATATGCATACTTTTTTATTGCTGGTGCTTTATGTTAAACAGAGCTAATTTAGACCTTGGCTTGCTAATTAGTTTTTCAGTTAACAGTCTGGGCTGAAATTACCAGCATGATACATATTTACGGCTGCTGTTTGCTGTTGAGCAAAAGCTGCTACCTTGATGTCATCCCAAAAACTTTCACTAGAATTTTTGCCTGTTGCCTTGGATCAAAGCAGTGGGGATTAAAAATTACACAACTATCTGGAAAACAGTGTTCAGGCAAACTAAACAAACTTCTCTAGCAAGCAAGCATTCAATTCAAATAAACAGCAAGATTTGGTGGAGGAAGCAGTATCAAGTTCATGTACACATGCCAGGTTGTTTTTTCTCTTTTCTTTTCAGAAGCACGCATGACAACAGTGCTTTTCTGCCTTTCTAAACTACAGATGACTGAGCTGGGCAGGTGGGTGTGATGTGCTTACGAACGGTAGGTTGTTTCATACGAACTTAAAATGCACAGCCTCAAGGATTCAAAGGCTATGAAGAACCTCTGGCGGCTTTTACAATTTTCCAAGCAAAGCAGTCGGAGCTTTAGGGCAAAATCCATACGTTTTCCATGTTGTGGCACATTTAGGCAGGTGTGCAACTGATGTGCTGATAATGTTTAGCCACATTTTTATAGCGTGTGAGAGCACCTTTACGAAACAAACGAATAGGGCATAAACACAAGCAGGTCTAGCAAATCTCATCAGGTCTCCTGAACTATGCCTCGGCAGACTGCGATGGCTGCTCTTGTGCTCCAGGGATCCACAGAGCAGCTGCAGGGAGACAGTCCCATCTAACAGATGGGATCCCTTAAACATGAGTGAGGCCAAGGTATAGGCTGATTCTTTTTTTTCCTGGGCTGGGCAAAACAAAGAGGGGAAGGAATCACAGGACATCTCAGAGCAAGGGTCTGCACTGGAAAATATCCCAGGAAGAAGCACACTGCTCAGCCATGGCCCTGGGTGGCAGGTTCCCCTTGTGGTACCCTAGGGCAGGACTTCATCACATGTGACAATCATCTCAAACACCTCTTAGACAAACATCTCCCTGTCTCCTCTGCCGGCCAGGGCAGGACGTCTTAGGCTTTAGGAGCTCATAAGCTTGAAAGGTCTGCTTATGGTTAAGAAATAGTAAATCTGCAAAGTGGGTTTGGAAGAATGACAAGATGAACTGTAATTTGTTGTGTTGGAATTCAGTATTTAAAAGCCTAGGTAACATTATGTCTCTTAATTTTCTGTAAAGTTCACAGTCACAGCAGAGCAAAACCAAAATAACTCTACTGAGGTCCATAGTGTTACTCTCAAAGTATCTCACTGCAGTCAAAGCAATTGGTGTCTCAATTCACTTATTATACAGTATGCAGTCAAATGAAAGGATGCAGACCAGCAGCACAGATTTTAAAATATTTAATTACTTCTGAGGGGGAAAAAATATTCTAGTAGAGATAATGATACTGATTCAATTTCATTTTTCCTTAATAACTTAAAAGTATATGTTTTGTACTTGGTCCATATACAACTTTCATTTGCCTGCTTTCTTTAAAAACATAAATTAGGCCACAAAAAGAATAAGAATTTCTAACAACTCTCCTTGTTTATGTTTCTCTTCCACTGTCCTTTCTGGAGCAGGTGTTCTGAATGGTATTAGCATATATCTATATCTATATCTATCTATCTATCTCAGTTATTTGAAATCAAGTGTCACTGTATCTCTGACAAGACTAATTTAGGGTGTTAGAAAATCAGAACCTCACCTGGAAGTTATAGTTCCTCCTAATCTCTTAGTATCTTATACTCCCATTAGACTGAAACGTATCAAGTTACTTTCTGGAATAATGTGTTTTATGCAAGATACCAGTATCATTACCTCTGAAGAAGTTTGAGATTTAAATCTTAAAATAGTTAAACTTAGAAAAAACTCAATAAACCACATAAAATGCAGTGCTGAATTTCAGAAGATAGTGCATAACTCTGTGGTGAAGAAAGCCCAGGAGCGTGAATTCCTACCAGGTGATTCAGGACATTTCACACACTAATTCTGCACACACAATTCTTGCACTTGACAGCCTTATATAATTGCTTTCAGCTGCACCATGTATATAAGCTTCAGAAAACAAAACAAAACAAAAAAACCCAAACCACAGACATAAACAGTGCAACTTACCAGAACATAAGATTCCCTGGTGATATGGGCAGGAAAAATCATCCATTTCACAGTACTTGCCATACACCTTGCCTAGCTTGTTTTTGTAGCAGAAACATTTTCCATCTATGCAATTTCCTTGACCACTGCAGATGGGCTGGTCCTGGTGCTGTCTACACCTCTCAGAAGGAAGCGTATCTCTATTAGAGCTACAGTTATCGTCACTGCAATGGGACTGCTTGCCGTCAGAAAAAGTTTCGTCAGCCCACACTCTTTTGTGCCTTGCACTGTCTCCATACTGACAGGCGCAGCTTTTCTGCACATTAACTATGGCGGTTTCATTGAAACCAATAGGCTTAAGTATTGCATATTTTCTTCCTCCAGTTGTATCACATCCTTTCATCGTAACCGATACATTGAAAAGTACCTAAGAAGAAATAAAGACAGGTTTTACATCATTATTATTTCCTATAAATTGCTTAAAATTTTTAATGCATAAATAAAGCAGAATCTTACATTGTGTATAAATGTGCACTAGCTAATAAGAACAAAATACGGAGTGGCCATTTGTCAAATATGATATATTAGTAATGACAGGCATTACAAATACAGTTAAAATCCTATCAATACAAGATTGACAGCAGTCTACTTTTCATATTAAGAAAGCAGAGTTGCAGAAGACAAGTTTAATACAAGTTAAATAGTCATAGAATTACCATCCTCCTCCTCTTATTATTAAATGTGTACATTCTGTTATATTAAAGAAATACTAGGATGAGAATTGCGACTAGATTGAGCAAGACAACACACAAACAGAAACAGAGATACTCTTTATAAAACGAACCTATAATTAATGTTCTTGCTGCAAAAATGGTCTGTGCAATCATCAAAACGATCCAGGTCCTGTGCCAGGACTCTGGAAAGCCACAGAGGCTGTGCAAATAGAAACCACACAGGTTTTTCGGAGGGCCCTATCTACTCCTACTAAACCACAGAAATGGCTCACACCTTAGTATCAGCTCATTTTTCCCAGTTCCTGCAAATGGGGATGGAGCAAGAAAGGCTTGCTGCTCCTGCTTTGGTCCTGGACAGACCGAGTGCTGCTTCAGAGTGGACCATGCCCCAGGCCCTCACCCCAGTAGTGCCCACTGCAGCAGCTGCCCCCATGGCTTTCCAGAGCTCTGGCACAGGACCTTGGGTCATTTTGATGATTAGTTGACTGCCATAGAGTTTGCAACAGTCACTACCAAAGCTCTCTGGCAGCTCTGACATCTGTGATACTTTCACTGGATAGCAATCTTGTATTTCACAATTGTTTTGGTTTTATTTCATGACGGGCAGGCTTTGACAGGGTATTCTCACTAAAGCTATTTAGCCTGCTGATGGAAAACAACTCTTCCTCGCCTCCTCACAGAGAAAATATAACCAAGAAGAAAAGGTGAAGGAAAAGGAGACCAAGAGAAGCAAATACCTTTACTCTTTACCACCAAAGAAAAAGGATTTCCAAATACAAAAAAAGAGAAAACCGAAGAAACTGATTACATACAAGGTTGAAACTACCCACAAAGACTAAGACCATTCATTTCTCATCGCTGTCTCCCCGTCCCGCTGCACCCCCACACAAGAACAGCTGAGCCCTTGGGGACAATGGTGGCTTTGTGGCGAGCAGGGCTGCGGCTGCCTACACGGACAACAGGAGAAGAATGCTGTGCAGAAGCATGCACTTCTTAAAGTCATACTGTGGGGGCACACGGGCTTTGTCTTGTCCTTTCCTTTTCTTCTTCTTTTTTCTCAAATGCACCACTACACACGTAACCCGTCAGTCCCCTACACTCTCCACACACGAGACTTCGACTTCTTCCCTTCGGTTATGAGGCAAAAGTGTGGCTACGCATGAATTCATATGGCAGGTGTGTATCATGCAGGGAGGACAGTCTGCGGCTAGAGAATGTGCTTTTTATTCAACACAGAGCCCTGCTAGAAAATATCATCTTCAAGTACAACATGGTGTTGGAGGAATGGCAGGGAGATGGGATGAGATGGGCAAATCATGTCTTGCATACAAGTCATGAAACTTGATGGGCCTGAACACAGCAGCAGAAAGACTAAACATATTGCAACTAAATAATTACGACACTGTGAATACTAACACTTGCTAATAGGCAAAGTTAGTTTTGCACCCTGATGAGGCTGTAGGATTCTTCCAGAATATAATACACTTTGTGTTTTGGTAAGAAAAGGAAGGAAGAAGGATTAGACAATGAAAGGAATGTGAGAATTAAGGAAAAGCATTTTGCCTGTAAACAAATACTGAAAGGAGGATTTACGGTTAAAATAAATTAATCTCTTGAGGATGGCTCATTTTCAACAGCAGCAGAGGTTTAGGACCACATGCAATCTTTTACAATCAACTGGCTTGGCTTTTTATTAAAAAGAAACAAATATAAATATTTTTCTTTTCATTAAACAGAACAAATTCCAGTCCTATTTCTTATGACATGCACATTTCTTACGAACACTGAGAAGAGATGAGTTAAGAAGAAAAACATTGCAAATCTCCCTTAAAGTGTAGGAGATACTCAGCAGCAAGTCATGCAGACAAAGTTCAGAAGAGCATAAAATACATTTAAGTGAATGTATTTACAATTCACACATTTAATCTACTGATTTGTTTTGTTATTTCTGTACACCGATGTAAGTCAAATCACACCAATCACACAGACGTGTGTGCATTTCAAGAAGGAAAGAACTCCTTGACCCTGCTCTCCAGAAACACAGACTGCTTCCTGGCAAGCTAAATGAATTACTCTACTAGTCCAAGCAATTAAATAAATATAACAAGGCACAGAGAAGTTGTTCTGGGAAGAAAATCATGTTCTTTATATTAGCCAGACAACTTTTCCCACATTTTCACAGTGCATGACGCTGCAGTTTTACAATCCATTTCATTCAGTAGGTTGCACTGATCCAAACAGGGATAAATCATTTTATTAATTTGATTTATAAAATAAACTAATTATCCACAACCCTGAGTGTGCATGAAGACTACAAGAGCAAGAAGAGGGAGAGGTGGTGTCTCATACAGACACAAGGAACACAAATTCCAGTGATTCCTTTCCACTGGGTGATTATCTTTCAACCACTCGTGTACAGATTTAACCACAATGATGAACGTGGCCATTGTGCCCAGCGGAGGACAAAGGAGATTTTTAATGGACGTTAGCTTTCAGGAAAAGCTTTGAGCCTTAGTTCCACGAGATTAGTGAGAATTAAAATAAGATTCAGGAAAAATAAAACCAGAGAATAACAGAGAGTCTGTGATCATTAATCACATAAATCCATTTTCAGTTTAAGTTAAATCCCTAGAAGATTTCACACCATTGAAACCCAACCAGACACAAAAATAAGTTTTCCAGCTCCTTGAAGAACAAGAATTACCAACATACTTCTTCATTATATCCCACATTTTTACATCCTTCCATGCCAGTTTTTTTACTTCCATCAGGACAGACTGCAGTGATATTAAAATGAAGTCCTTGGATCTGGTTATCCACTTGAATTTTCACTTCAGAGACTAGTTTCTGTAACCAGAAAACAAGTTTTAGTTGCATTGCATCTGAACATATAATGTGCATTAGTGACTAACACCAGCTACTATGTCTGACTAAAAGTGAAGAAAGCTTGTCTGTGTGAATAAAGGCATGAATTAAAGCATTGTTTCCCACATAAAGACTCGATTACATTCCAAATATACACAACCAGTGCGCTGTTAATTGTGATAAAGAGGATTACGTTTTCCTGATAAAAACATTTTCAGCTTTTCTAAAATAGTCTTGAGACTGTATTTTTGGCAATTTGAAAATCTATTCTAACAACTGTGCACAACAAAACATGCTTATTCTTTGAGAGACTATATTGCCTTTTAGCCACACATTTAAACTAAACCAGTAAACATATGTACTACTATTGTTATCCAGAAGAAAAGGTTCTTAATTGACCTGACACTTCATAAACTTCTGATATTTTGCATCCGTCTTGGAAAAGTTTCCATTGAGCAAACCGTAGCGTGATCTAAAGGCTACTGGGATTATTCTTACCGATTTATTTGGGTCAGCTAGGACTATATAAGCTAACAATTGGTTGATTCCCATTATGCCTTTTTGCAATATAAAATAATGAAAAAGCCAGCTACTTTGTAACTTGCATTTACTGCATGCTCTAAAATTCTACTTCCTTCCAAGAAGGAATATTGCTTCTTGACCTTTTAAAAATTTATTAAAGCTCTGTACAAACCTATGAGCTGAAACTTGCATAAAAAGATTATTAAAATTCCTGGCATATTAGTATTTTAAAAATTAGTTTAGTGGGATATTTTTATGCTACAAATGGAAATTTAATTACATGAATCTGAACACATGGTTATCTTAGTAACGTTTTGAAAATTAGTGACTCATCTTTGGCTTTTTAGCCAGGGATTTTCAGCCAGGGTTTTCCACAACTAAGCCTAAGGTTTCCCTGCCCAGAACAAGAGTGCAAGAGGCCCACTGTCATCAAACATCAACACTAAATTTATTTTCTTATCTAAGTACTTTTGCTTTCAGGAAAGCAAAACATTCACCATGTGTTTGTATATTACAAGCCTCTAAATCGATGATAAAAATCTCAAAGTATCAAATCCAATGAAGTTTAGGATGGGAAGGAAGATACTGTCTAAAAAATGAAAATAAGGCAAGAGCAAACTGGGGGTGGCTGGAGCAGGAAAGTCCCACATAATCTTCCATTGAACTAAATAATTATTTTGTAAATTTTCATTTCCTCTCCTTGAATGTTTGCTCTGCATTGTGCTCTGAAAACTGGGATACAATTTACTATAGACAGTGTAAAAGTGGAATACAAAAGGACCACGATCTTCAAAATTTTTTTGTCAGCAATTTCCTGCAAACCTTCATATTCAAAATGAGATTTCTCTATTTTATAAGAGAAAGTGGAATATCAGTGAGAACTTCTCTGCAATTTGATTATACCTAACCTCCTCTGCTTTCTATAACGTGTTTGCCTTCTGCACAATATTTTCAATGCAACAGCAAGAGAAATGTGCACAAATCCACTCTATTGACCAGGAACAGACACGGGATTTGGCTCTTCATTACAGCTGATTTGCTGAAAGCAAACAGCCTGCTTTACACAGTTAACCTAGTACAATGGATAATTTCAGCCTCCCTCGTCCAATCAATTAAAATGAATGTGATACATGTTGATACCGTGCATATAGCTTTGTAACTGATTTTTCAAGTTTTGGAACTTGCATGTTTGTGTAACTTGTGCACCTTAACAGCATTCATCAATCTAACCCATCATGTTCATTTTGCTACTGTTGTACAGGCTCCCTTTGCTCTATTACATCAAATGTATACTACTTGACTTCATTTTCAAAGCTGTTTATGCCCCCTCTTACCAGGCTATCTTTCATTCACTATCAAGACACCAATTTCCACTTTCAAGCTGCCATTCCCTGTCAATCATTTGTGAAAAACAACTTTATGCTCTTTCCCATACTATTACTTTCTCTTTCCCATACTGTTACTTTCAGTTGAGAACTCCAGGCAAGAGTTCACAAAGCCATTTCCATTGTTCTCTCCTAAATCCCTACCAAAACTCTTCTTCGCTGCCATGCCTCAAAACTCTGAGCCATTACACTGCTTTGGGCAGTGTAAATACTGCTTTCCACAATATTCACTGCTGTTGAACTACCTCCTTGTAAATTCCCACCTGTTGCCCATTTTCTAAGAATCATTATGTAAAACCCTCTAGATACTGCACTATCTTTTTGCTCTGAATTTATACAGTGCCTAGACAGTGGTGTCTGGTCTGTATCTAAAGATCTGAGATGCCAAAATTCAACTAAGTCAGACATGAAATTACATGGCAACAGGTGCAGAGAAGCAAACAGCATATTTAGGGGCATCCTCAGAAAAGAGAAAGTGCTAGGTCTTGGCTTCGAGACCCTGACAGCCTGGGAATTTGAGAGCTATAATGGGATAGTGTCACCCACCAACCTGGACACTCAGAAAAGGAGGGAACTGTGGACTTCAGATAGGAGCCAATATTCTGGAAATTCCAACTGTAGGCTACAAAAGGTGAGAAATCCCTGTACAAATACAGCATACGACATTGTCACTCTGATCATACCTGATAGGCTTCTACCACCAAATCATTGAGATTTGCTGCTTGTGATTCTATCTGTCTTGCAACAGTACCAGGCAACAGAGGTAACAGATCCTATGAAAAATATAATAATTTATGCACAGTTTTAATTTTTAATATAAATATTCTGTTTTCAAAATTGGAAAAAGAAATCAGGTTTCTAACCTACTTTATACCAATGGAACTGGCTTCCTTGAACTGCAAAAATAACATTGATGTTATTGTCAATTAATTTTTCAGAGAGCTGCCCAAGAGATGGATGCTCCTGCAAAACACAACAGAAAAGAGAAGACTGCATATTAGTAGTGAAAAAAGTTATATTTCATGTACGACACAATACTGGAGTCCAAACCCACCCTGATCCTTATTTCTAAATGTACAGAGGAATGCTAGGCCTATATCCAAAATAAGGTGGGACCAACCAAATGAACAGAAAAAAAATCATCAGGGCATCAGCCAGGTTGAAAGGCTTATCTGTTGTCAGCTACACAGTCGTGCTGCACAGTGGGAGGACTAACGCATACAGTAGCATTGCATTGTTTTGAGTCTCATGCTTAAAAAACATGGATACGATGTTTTCCATGGTCTGTCTAGAAGAATAACAGGACTCTTGAGAATGATAGGTGGGTTCTTGTGCAAAAGTAAGGGAGAAAATACAACATGAAGGCACTGAAATGAGGTGCCCTTTTGGAACAGCAAGGCGAGTAATTTTGCTTCTCAGAAATGCATTTTGGCACCAGGGATCAGACACATCAGCTAAAATGCCACTGGGTCAGGTTCTAGCAATGTCAATATTCTGTACATCTTAATTATGGCTGCCAGTTTTATCCTTCTCTGTATATCCAAGACCTGCCTTAGGAGTCCTCACTGCAATGACCTGCTACATTTTCTTAACCACACTTGTGCTTGAACAAGATAGCACGAGTTTCATGTCTCTCCCCAGTAATGACACTGCTTTATTTGGTGAAGTACCTACAACGGCATGTCCTGTGCCAGTGACCTGCCTTACACTTCCCGTTGAGAGGTCTGACATGGATTTGACAATGAGAGCTGCATTGCTATCCCTTCATCCAAGATCTGGGGAAGCACAAGAATGTCTGTGTGGTCCCAGTGGGCTTCGTATACCTGGGCTATGCGAGATGTCTCCCATTCCAGTACACTAAACCAAACTGTATCGAAAACCACTGCTTATTTACCATACATCTGTGAATACTTCTCTAAGAAGTAAAATCAACATTTAAAATTCATGACTAAACATACACAAGTGACCGGGGCCTTGGCCTGTGTTTCACTTTACAGAGATTTCAACTGGAGACCTCCACTTACGTCAGGTGCTTTAACCTCCTTCCCCCATGCACTTCTGCTGCCTTTCTCTTCCTGGTATTTCTCACCACCTGCCCTGTATTGTCTCTCTCCTGCATGAACACACTCTGTTTCCCTTCACAATTCATTTCTCCTCAGAGTGCCACTTGTTACTCAAGGCACCCTGCAAGCCAGCTGCTCTCCTAACAGTAATCTGAATGCCAAAACAGCCGAGACAAAGTTATGCAAGGGGGCAAAATCTGTTTTCCATCATATTGCACCATTATAAAGAGCCTCGTATAGAAAGAACAAACGAGTTTCTTGCTGCAGTTTGATCGTAGCCAGAGTCCACACCTCTCTCAACTTTTCTACCCTTTGGTAAGAGATTATATTCCTTAAGATAAGTGATGAAAAGTAGGTGACACAGCAATAAACGGGCCTTCTTACAGCTCCAGGTGGGGAGCGTGCCATACGCGAGGGTTCAGCAAGCAGGCATTCCTACCACACAGCACAGCTGTAGGTGAACTGCAGCAGCAGTGACCTTGTTGCCATTCTCAAAAGCCTGCAACACAGTACTACAGCCTCCTGCCTTCTGCATGACCACAGACCACAGTGGTGGGGCCTCCATTGTGCTGCACAACCCTGAAGGCCACATGCAACTGTCTGGCAGATCACAGACGCACCAAGTGGTCCCACACCACGGGTGAGTGAAGCCAGGTGTTCAACAAATACCTCTTGCACTGTAAATGTGTGAAAGACGAGGACAGTGTTGAGGGATCATTAGATGACCAAATAAGTCAGTCTCCTGCTCAACACGTGACACTGGACATGTCCGAATTCCAGCAAAGTGGTCCTTCAACATCTCTGCAATTAATGGCAAAACTCTGGGATCAGTGGTATCAGAAACGGGTTTCCAACCCCTCATGAAACAAAAACTTATTCAGATTGAGCTTACTGAAGTCAACAGACAACATGCACAGACACGCAAGGATTGCAGGGACTGGATCCCCAAACTACATAGTCTGCCTACCAGTAAAGCTGACCTTTCATCTACTCATCAGCTCTACCTCACTAGTTTGGTTAGTTGTACATTAAAGTCTAACTTCAGAAAGAAAAAAAAAAAATTTATTAGAAGAGACTTTTTTAAGAAAAAGCATCAACAGACCCACAATTTTCATTTTAAGCACGTAAAGAGATGACATAATGAATGGCTGGTCACTCATGGAGTCTCACTTTGCTTGCTGTAAAAACCTTGCTGTACTTCATGTACTTTTATCTTATCTTTTCCCACTACTGCTCAAGCAAATGTATTTTCATTTTAGATCATCTTTCTTGTACAATTACATCATTCATTTTATTATTTTAACCTACTGTGTTAAATCGAGACGATAACTAATACAGATGTTAAGTGTTTCAGAAAGGGAGTTAACCAAGCACAGATGTAATTAAAATGGACTAGATTTCTTTCCTGTCTTATGCTTTTTTGCTGACCTCTGTGTGACTGCTTAGCAAAAGTTAGAAAGAAACAGGCAGAAAAGAGATTAACTGGAAACACTTCTGATGTAAAGGTTAAGCTTATGCAAATAAATAAAGCAAAGTCCTCTTAACTGGCACAAGGAGGAAATAAAAACATGCCAAAATGCAATCTTCTCAAGACTACCAGAAGCTAAGAATCAAAGTAGGAAAACAATGGGATTACAGATGGCTCTTTAATTTAGCATAGCACAACAAAATTGCAAAAAAAAAAAGGAAAATGTTTTTTAAAAAGCTGACAGCCTTTCATGACATTACATTTAAATATCAAATAGCCTTTATCCCCCCACGATTTTACTTGTTCATTTGAAATTTCTTTATGGATCTCTATGACTAAAATAATCACAGGCTATATACCATTGAGAAGAAAAAAAGCAGGAAAACAGTACAGCTACCCTTACAGGCACTATTGCCTTATGTCAAATGTACTCCAGAAAGTATCTGAGAAAGATTTCCATTCTACCCCTTTTCCATTACTAAATGCATGCCCACTACTACATGTGGGCATGCAAGAATTAGCCTGTGGTTGAACAAGATATGGGCTAGCAGCCAGAAAGCACAGGGGCCAAAATGTACCACCATAGATCTATGCATCTTTCAAGGTCATTTCATTTGGGTGGCTACAAAGAATACCTTGTTTTACAGAAGGCATCAATAGCAATAATCAAGGAGATTTCTTATTCTATATAGACAGTAAAATAATGAACTTTCATCTCAGAATCCAGAAAACACTTTCTTTAGTTAGTCATCAATATGTCATAGTTCCTTAGAAAGAGATTAATTTTGTCTGTATTTTATACTGGTGAGGTTTTCCGGCTGAAACAGAAGTTAATTTCTCAAGTTGGACAGAAAATAAATATACTTGCCTTTTTTTTTCCTGAAACAGACAATACCTCTATTACCAAAGGAATTCCTGAACACCAGAATAAGATTTGTACCTTCAGCAATTGTTAATAAGCAGAGCAAAATTCTTCTCATTTATAGCACTGAAATTAGGATTAAAAGAAAAAAAAGGGAAACCAGAGATAGAGACACCATATGAAGGAAAGTTTTGGGATTATTTGCTTTAAGTAGAACAAAGGGATGGGTTGTTTTTATCCCAGCAACACTGTAGAAATACTGAAAATGAACACACTGCCTAGAAGGAAATAAATAATCTTGACATCTGTGAAGGAATATCCAAGAGGTGACAGAGGGAGTATACGAATGTGAGAACATGAGATGATCGGAAATCCAAACAATTTTCCTCTTAGCACACACTCAGCTCCCTCCTCCACTCAGCAAGGTCCTGAACACCCACCAATTCCCAGAAACCTCCCGTATTTTGTGATCACACAGGATACAGCGGATGCTTGCTGCTGCCCCACCACCCTTGTAAATACCACTTGCTGGGACTGAATTCAGGTCTAGCCTAACTTACATGTAGCCCACACTTATTTCACCCGCACATTGCTGGCTTGGGTTGAACACATGCTATATACTTTAAATGCAGCTAGCACTGAGAATAAAACTGTACTGCGCTCTAATGATACCACTGTTCATATTTCTGTTTTCTGGTGATTACATGGCAATTAAGTAATGACTCATGTGTCTGAAATAAATGATTCACACTTATTTAAGGAAATAGCTAAAGCAATTAAAAACTACAAATGTCAGAAAAAAAATCCTCTCTTCAGCCACTCATGACTACTTTACACATTCTTCGAGAGATTATTTTGAAAGATAAAAATATCTGATAAAGTCTTATTATTTTGCTACCATGGATTTGATGCAACTTTTCGCCCATGTATGTATTACAGAAGCACAGAATCACAGAGTGGTAGGGGTTGGAAGGGACCTCTGGAGATCACCCAGTCCAACCCCCCTGCTAAAGCAGGTGCCCCCAGAGCAGGGTGCACAGGAACGTGTCCAGGCGGGTTTTGAATATCTCCAGAGAAGGAGACTCCAGAGCCGCCCTGGGCACCCTGTGCCATGGCTGTCACCATCACAGTGAAGAAGTTCTTCCTCGTGTTCAGGTGGAACTGCCTGTGCTCCAGTTTGTGCCCATTGCCCCTTGTCCTGTCACTGGGCACCACTGA
>VZSC01018643.1:171513-198491 GCA_013398225.1 Steatornis caripensis
CTGGTCACAGGCCTCCAACGAGACTCTGCACCGCTGATCACAACCCGCTGAGCTCTGCCATTGAGCCGGTTCTCAATCTGCCTCACTGTCCACTCATCTAACCCACACTACATAGGCTTACCTGTGAAGAAGATGTGGGAGACAGTGTCAAAAGCCTTGCTGAAGTCAAGGTAGACAACATCCACTGCTCTCCCCTCGTCCACCCAGCCAGTCATGCCATCATCGAAAGCTATCAGATTGGTCAAGCATGATTTCCCCTTGGTGAAACCATGCTGACTACTCCTGACGGCTGCCTTCTCCTCCACATGCTTAGAGACAACATCCAGAATGAGCTGTTCCATCACCTTTCCAGGGATGGAGGTGAGACTGACTGGCCTGTCGTTTCCCAGGTCCCCCTCCTTGCCCTTTTTGAAGATTGGAGTGACATTGGCTTTCCTCCAGTCACCTCCAGGCACCTCTCCTGTTCTCCATGACTTTCCAAAGATGATGGAGAATGGTTTAGCAATAACATCTGCCGGCTCCCTCAGCACTCATGGTTGCATCCCATTGGGGCCCATGGACTTGCAGGTGTCCAGTTTGCCTAAATTATCTCTAACCTGATCCTTTTTGACCAAGGGAAAGTCTTCCTTTTCCCAGACTTTCTCTCTTACCTCCAGCGACTGGGAATCCTGAGGGCCAGCCTTATCAGTGAAGACTGAGGCAAAGAAGGCATTCAGTAACCCTACCTTCTCTGTATCCTCCGTCAGCAGGGCACCCGCCCCATTTAGCAGTGGGCCCACATTTTCCCTAGTCTCCCTTTTGCTACTGATGTACTTAAAGAAGCCCTTCCTGCTGTCCTTGACCTCCCTTGCCACATTCAATTCCAAGTGGGCTTTAGCTTTCCTCGTTGCATCCCTGCATGCTCTGACAATGGTCCTGTATTCCTCCCAAGGAGTAAGCGATATTACCACACATTGGTTTTATACTGTGAGATTCAAATGTATTTAATGCTACATTACCACAGCAAATGCCACTTCATGGCACAAGAATATTTTCAAGTTCATCATAGTTGACTTAGCTCATTGCTGTTGTATGTTGTCCTGGTTTGGGCTATTTTACTCTTCTGTTTACGCTTCTATTTTACTCTTCTGTTTATGCTTCTATTTTACTCTCACCAAGCCTTTTCCATCAATGCAACTGTGCATGTTCTGACCATAAAGCATGACCACGACCCTTGTCTTATTAGCAGGATCACGGAATTCTTACATATTACCAGGTTCTTCTTCTTTTGCAAAATATCACACCAGACACTTCCTACTCACATTTTATACAAAATGTATGTGATTTTTATGATGGTAATATAAAAACACACAAAAGCCAGTAACATATCCTCTTCTGCTGTGCACTCTGCTGTCTCAGACTCCAAAATACTTTATCCCAGACAAAAACAATGTCAATATTACCAGGTGATTGATACTTTGTTTCACAACTTGCGTACCTGGAAAAACACTATTCTAATAACTGAATTAAAAGCAATGCTTTGGCACAAATCTGAAAACCTCCTTTATGCAGTTTTACACTGCTTCTCTGAAGGCATAATGTATGACATATACCTTACCATACTCGTAGCTTTGATGTACACATTATCTTTCAAATGACAGTTTCCATCATGGGGAATTACGATCCCTGCTAATTTACTGTCAAGAGCCAGATGGGAAGTTTGATCTGTCATCACAAGGAGCAGTCGCTTTGCTTCTTTACGCCATCCAATATGGCTCTAAAAAGAAAACAAAATCAAGCAAAAGAAAGCAGTAACTACCTATTTTCTAAAATAATAAATAAAATGAAAAATGAATGTGAAAGTCTACTTTCACATATTACACTGTTTAGCAGCACTGAGTTTAAATCAGGCTATTTAAAGCATTTTGTGTTGAAATACGTATCATGTCCTACGTCTGAAACCTACCACTGTGAGTCAGAGATCCACTTACCACTTTCTTTGCTTTTTGAAGAAAAATCTCTCAAAATATATACAAGTTATGCACTATATACAAGGCTTGGGTAACAGCTGCCACATCGTGCGTGTCACTACTATATACAAACGCAAGTGCACAGCATTTGTAAAATTCTCTGAGATCCAAAAAGCCTTACAACCAATAAATATGCATTCATTCATATTGGTACTTCCTGCCCTCTTCTATTTTTACTTTATATTTATTTACTTTATATTCTCATCATTCAATAATATCCTTTTTCTATAGAGCTTTCCAGAGAGGGCATTGGCATATAATCAGTCAGGCAATAAACTAAAGTTTGAGTGTCTTCATGCACCTGTAAATTGAGAAATTCCTTATTATGCAAGCAAAATACTACCTCTATCCACTATTTTATGGGATTGATAGCAAAGTGCCAACCGCAAGGGGGAATTTAATGTGTTTTAGGAATTCAGTGTGAAGAAGGTAGCAGGGCAAGCTTACATCTAAACTGGGTTAGGTGCCAATTTGTATTCCATAACGTTTATTTTCCTGCAAAGAATAAACAGCTGCTTTAAATCAAACCTTACAAGCACACATCAACCATCTCATACTCTTTTTCATTATTCCCCCTCTTGATTATTCCATCTTCTTCTTCACTAATTCAATTTTTCATCCGTTTTCCTCCTCCTTCCTTCCTGTCTCATCTCTACCATTTCCCTTAACACTGCCAGGTATCCATCATCTCATGTGAAACGTGTATCTGCAATACAGCCCATGTATTCAGTTAGGCTTCATGACTTATTCTGTACTTTTCCTTTCTGTGCTTTGCAAAGAAGGATTTAGCTCTGTTCTCAGGCTCATTCCCTGCTAGCTCTGAATGGGGATTAAGTATCTCATAACAGTACGGACAGTAAGTACAGAGGGGTGTGGTGTCTTCTGCAGCTTACACATTAGGCACCAGCCTCCCTCAGACAATCCTAGACAGCATTCCCGTAAAGAAGGGGTATTTTAAGTTTTAAACAGGTTATATCTCAAATAATCTCAAATTCTATTCCAGCACCGTAGAAACTTCTTACTCCTAAAACGCCATAATTTCACTTCGTCACCGCAAGACTCCTACCTACATACGTCATAGCAATCAAAATTTTAAAGCTTCATGTCCTAACCTGCTAGTGCTTGCAAAAGGGATATATTGGTTAAAGCAAGATGGAGCAAGTTATAAAGTCCCATTGTAGGCAAAATCAGTGCACATTAATATAAATTATAGTTCATGATGGTAGTTATGAATTGCATTGTTCTCATCTATTTTGGTTCACAATTCAGTTAGCAGGAAAGCCTCCCCTTTCTCATGAATGTTTCCATTCTATTGTTTTTGGAAGTGTATATTATTCTAGAGCTCACATGCCGTAAGTGCGGAATGTGTCCAATGAGAAACACCAATTTTAAGGAACTTTTCCAAAGCTTCAGAATAATATTTTATAACAGCTGTGATCACAGTGTCTGTGAAGAGTGGCTTTTATTTACCTGTTTTACAGCTCAACAAAATGTGAAAAAAAAAGGGGCCAAAGTATTAATTTTTAACACAATTTTGATTCCTTTTTGGCATTGATTCATTCTAGAGCTCCAAAAGAGAATATGAAGATGGACAAGATAAAAGAATTGTCCTGACATCATCCCAAGAGATGAGAAACACACCAAGCCTGTGATTTGGACAGGAGTTGAATTACTGGAAAAGGAGGAAGAAATCTTACTATTATCAGTCCTAGAACTGAATTTTTTAATTCAGGAACACTGAGCACTGTTGTACATACACATCTATCTCTACCTCTATCTCTGTCTCTGTCTCTGTCTCTGTCTCTGTCTCTCTGTCTCTCTCTCTCTCTCTCTGTCTGAACAACCATTTAGTTTTTTGTTAATAAGCTCCTTACCTGGCACACAGCTGCTTGGAGCATTGCATCAAAACCCCCTTCAGGTGTATCAATATTCCCAGAAATCTTCTGTTTATTCACTGCATTTCTGAATTCCGCTATATTGTCGGTCAGGGATAGCACGTGAATATAACCGTGAGGAGGCATACAATCTAAATTATAATCACTGTACAAAAACAAAACAAAACAGAAGTCTAACACATTCCATATTTTCCATTTGAAGGAAAAGTAAATCTTCCGTATCAACCCATAAAAATCTGTTACTAATGAAGATGTATAGATGCACAGTAAAGAAAAGCTTCAAGAAAGAAAAATAACTTCAAGTGAGATTAAGTTCAGTGTGGATTAGTTTGCATTTACTGAATCTGAACAACAGATTTTTTTGTATGTTATGGAAATGTATACAATATAATTTAGTTCATATAGTAGCGGTACATAAGTAACGCTTCTGTACAGAATGAAACGAAACACCATGTGAGTGATGGTATGATCTCAAAGAGTATATCATCCCTTTTGGAACATCTACAGAGTGGTACAGCTTTGCTTTTCGTTATCCTGAGAAAGGGCTATTACACTGCAGCATTAAGATCCTTTAAAAGTTCAATACATGGGCTACTGGATCAATACTGAAATAAAATTTAAGTTCCTACATCCACTATTAGTAAGTGAATGTACATAAAACTAGTGTTGAGATTAGTGACAGTTACCTCATTAAATGGATAGGAGACTCCATTTACTGTATCACCTTAGTTGTAAATGATGCTTTTTGAAATTATACATAAGGGGAGAAAGGGTGAAGTCTGACATAAGTAAGCTAATGCCATAGCACTTGCACAGGTCACTGCTCTGTGACACATTTAGGGCAGCAGAATTTACGGCACAGGCTGGGGTGCTTATCTGATTTAGAGATGCTGAGCAGGTTTCATCTCACTTACTTTCCGTTGCATACAGTGTAGGCATCTGGACTATAACCTGCCTGCCCCTGACTTCATTTACAGTCAATGAAGAGAAACTGGCACCGTAAAGATTAATACCCCTGCATGTGTCTACTTTTAGGCAAAACAATTCGTGTCCTGGCAGCACTAACTGATCTCCACTGACTACATAAACAGTCTAGAGGACTACCTCAGACATAGACATCTATATCTATCAACTAATGAATTCCACTACTAGTGCCAATTAAAAAATCACTGAAATCAAAGAAGATACTTATGGGCTTCACAGAACTTTGGATCACGTCTTCCCAGGACAGAAAATAATGAGCAAGAAGGTATGAATAGTTAATATTCACTTTTCCAAGTACTACAGTTTATACAGACTTGAATTGATTATGAATAATCTTGTTCTCCAGAAGGTTTTGGAAATGATCCCTCACTTTACGTAAGTGTTGAATGCAAGGTATAAAAGACATGGCATGAAAAAAGAAATGCAAGCCAGAACACCTTTCTTATTTAAAACTGTTCACTCATATTACAACTGTGGAATTAGATCAGAGGATCACTTTTGTTCATTAAACAAGCTGAAAGAAATGGCATCACATTGACAACAGCAGAGTTTTATGAAAAGAATTACACGACCATACACGAGAAGAGAAGTCCTAGGTCAAAAAGTACAAACTTTGTGATTAATCTAGGCAACATATATCCAAAATAACTAAGAACACAACAGTTGACTATAAAATTCAATGCAAAATTCAAACACTCCAAAGCAGCATGCTGTTTGGCTTGTTTGCTAAAGAAAATACCACACGTTTTCTGATACAGAAACAGTTTTTCTGAAATCACTCACCAGGTATTTCAGAAGCAATCATTCTATAATAATTTCCAGCATTTTCTTAAGAACTTCTTTGGAGAACCAAGGTATAATGAAACAAAGACAGATTCTGAAGAGCTTTAAAAAAACCACGCATAACGCATATTTGTGTCATTAAAAAATTTCTCAGTGTTACAGTAAATCTACAAAGACGACTACATACCTGCATTGGTTATGGATTCTACCTGGATGAATGCTAATGTAAGGTGACACAGTTTTATCCACATAGGATCCAAATCCAAGTCGAAAATCAAGAGAAATATTCGCCATCTTCTTAGATAAAGCAAATCCAACGGAATTTAGTTTTTCTATATTGTTGTGCATAGAGGCTGAGACATCAACTAAATAATAAAGATCCACAGGGTATTTCTCTAAAGGACGAACTTTTAACATAAAGTTTGCTTCACTTCCTGATTCAAAGGAAACAAATAAGTTTATTTACTATTTTTGAATGGAAACTCTTAAAAATATATTTATTTTTGCAGCAACCTCAAGACAAAGCTGTTTGTGTCAGCAAACAGAAAAACAAACAAGAAAACCTCCCAAGAGCAAATGAAACTTTGAAGTATCGTTCAAAATAAGCTAAAAAGGACATCTTTGTAGAAAACCTTGCTTTTTTTTTTCTTGCAGGAGCACTGTGTGATTTATTGTAAAAATCTGACTTCTCCCCATTTTCTTTTAAATTCCTAGTTATGCAATCCCTTTGGCATCATACCAAAAAGCAGTTATGATTGACAAAGATCAGCATACAAATTGTGGTCAGTCACTTCCAGGTTGACACTTCTAAGTATGTAAGTGTATCCTGCAAATAATTCATCGTGTGAGTCTAAAATTACATGTGTACCATAAAAACAGCACAGCCTGAAAAACTCATGTAAACTATGCTTCAGGTTTATCCCAAACTACTTCCACAGATTTGATGAGAAAACTCAGTAGGATCAAATTCATTTTTAAAAGAGGTTTTAATATTAAAAAAAAATCCATCTTTTGGTGTATACAAAATAGAACTCTTTTATTTCAGGATGACAAATGTCTGTCTGTCCTGCAGAACCACATCACGCTCTTGTATGCAATAAAAATGATGATGCTTTGGAAGCCACTACAAACGGTCCTCACATTTTTTCTTGCCTAATATTCTGTAATGCCAATAAAAAGAGTGAAGTGTCTGGAGTATGGGCAACATAGGTACAGTAATGCATGACTTCAAATTGTTCACCCAAACTGTGAGCTCACAGAATAAATGAGGGAGTGGGATCTTCATGTGATGAGTACAGAATGTAATTCAGGATTATGCAACGAAGATACAGCGAAGGATAGGAGGAAGGGAAACATTACACAAGAATTATGAGGTTTTCAATAAAATCTATCTAAACACTTTCAGAAACAGAATCACTAAAAAACCCACCTGAAATGTGACATATTTATGACATTTACTAGTGCATATGACATCCCTAGATAGCATAACTAAAGTTCATGTAATAAAGATCTGACCCAGAGAGGTTAAATATGCAAAGTACTGTCTTCCAATGGTCTTTGAATATAATCCACCTAAAAATTTCAGGATTTGTCTGTATCAGGTCGTGCATGAAGAAAACAGAATTTCAGTGTGTGTTTCCTCTTTGCCACTGTAAATCAAATTACTTTCTGTAAATAACACTTGCAGGTCTCCAGTTTGCATATAGTGAGATGTTGAGGGCAGCTTTTATTTTTTCCCACATAAATCCTGACAGCTGGTTATATGTAAACAGTGACAACCCCCCCCCAGTATCAAAACAAAAACATCTTTGTCTGCATGATTATACTGTATCAAATTTCTTCTTGAGGCACAACTATAACTGTGTATCTGTGTATTTCCCTGGGGTATAAAATACGGGCAGGATGTCTACATATCAAAAGTTATTCCTCTGGAGTCTTCGGAATTTCAGTCTTCTGCCTCCCTGATGGAAGAGCTTCAGCAAAGCATGTGGAACCCCAAACTTAATTTCACTATTTACTGGCAAAAATGTTCATTAAACCAAATTTTAGAAAGCTAAGTGTTTTCTATGAATCCAGTATGCCTTTAGAAATAAACGTGATTACAGGTACTTCTAGAGCTAGCTCAGTTCCTGAGACCATTTCTCAGTACTAAGCGGAGTATCAGTCATTTGTCTGGAAGGAGAGTGGGGAAAGGAGAGGAAGTGCTGATGTTACTTACTTAGTTTTATTATTATAAAGATGGAAAACTAGAGTTCCTTTGTGTTTTACACTCATTCACATCCTTCCTTCTTCCCTTGTAATTGACAGAAAATTATCTTTTATACAATGAAGATCAGCAAGATACTATGATAACTCAGACTTTTCCTATTCAAGTAATCTTTTTCTACAAAAGATTGATCCCTCTTAAATGACATATTTCTTTCTCCAAGAATCATTTGCAAAAGAAAGAAAGAATTTGAATTTTATGATACGAAACATGCTCTGCATCCCTTTATATCACCTTCCACCACTTCTGTTGGCTATAACTCTTTTAGAGACAGAGAACATGCATTGATTTAACTCGAGTACAGCTGAGGGCAAATAGAGATACACTCAGATAAATCTCAGATCCATAAAGAGACTACTTGATTCTATTAGGGCCAGGTGTCTCACATTTTATAAGCAGAATGTTAGGCAGCGAATATGTAAGTCTCCTTTAGGAATCCAGTCCTTAAATACTGGCTTTGCTGTCTTCATAGTTGCCTAGTCAATGCACTTAAATGTGACCAAATAGTCAAGAAGCTTATCAAATGATGAATTTAGAAATTCTAACCCAATTTACTTTCAGTAAGGAATACAGTTTATATGCATGTAAGGGAAAAGTATTTGTGTAAGTGGCTAAAGAAAAAGAATCAAGAAACAACAACAGAAAAGACTACCTAAAATCCCTTTTCCACTTATTACTGGCATTATTCAGCTATGTTTGACAGAAACGCTTCTTGCTGAAGACCATACTTTAATATGGGAGCAACACTATCATAGTCCTACAATGTAATGTTATAGCATCATTCCTCAAAATAACTACTCCAGCTGCTTCTTCACAAAATATTTGTAATTAATATTATCATATTTAGTTTAAATTGGCTGTAATAGCAATATGTTAGAGACAACCCAACCTGGACGCAGCTGGACTGAAACTTTTCCTGGTGTCACTTGTGTATTTGTTTCATGGTCACTGGGTATTGTGACATGAACTGTGGGACTTTCTACAAAATCTGATTGGCAGCCTCTTTTCATTAAGTTGAAAACAGTGTCACAGCGTCCCTTCTGCGTTGTGTCGGCCATGAAATTCTGTTTTATAAGAGACAAAAAGTACAAAACAATCTGAGCTGAAAAAAACAACCGTAATTTCTTCAAAGGAAAGAGAAAAACAAAATAATAGACTTTGAAACAATAAAATATGCTACTATAATTGCACAAATTGTAGAACAAGTTCATGGAAGCCATATGTTTTTAATAAGGGCAATGACAAAATATTTAAATTAGAAGTTAAACCTAATTGCCACAATGACATTTTTCTACAAAGGACAAAACTTTTGTATGAGAAAGAAGATATTGCACAATCAGAACAAGCTGACTTTGGAGAAAAAGGAAACTATGTACTGTCACTATGTCACTAAAAATGTTCTGTGCTATGTTATGAGTTAGTTATACCAAGAAAGTGAACATCAAAACAGGTTAGTTTTCAGAGGAATCTATTGGTAATGTTACTTAGGCTAATATTTAAAAGTAGCAGCAGAAGTCAGCTTTAGATTTACCTAACCTGAATTGGTCTATCACAAACATTTAAGTTTTACCCCATACTCTACATCAAATACAAAGACCAGCTGGACTATATAATTTCAATCCCCAGAAAGACAAAGCTACTAGGTAGTTTAAGATGCCAGCAACATAAAAAAAGCCCCTGTAACAACATGAAAGTGATTAGTAGTAGGATGATCTCAGAAGCAGCACATCCTTTGTTGCAGTGAAAGGGCAAAGCTGCCAAAACTGTGCCAACATGATCCAATGCAAAATTCCTTCCTGACCACAAACTGGATTATTAACATGATCCTGATCATGCAAAGAAAAAAAGACAAGATCCTTTGTACTCTTTCATAGCATTGGTCTATCCCAGCCGCAGCTGGAGACCAAACAATGGACAATCTCTGATACTTCAGAGGTAGACAGGGAAAACATACAATCAAAGAATGCATACAGCCAGCTGTGTATTAGTGAATAGTAATCCAGAGCCTGAAAAGACCAGAGAAAGCCCCTGAAGAATGAGTCTCAACAGTCACGTATCTTGTTTTCCAAGTTCCAACTAATTTTTCTAGTCTACCTTTGATACATTTTTTCCATAACCTTCTTTAACATAGACAATTGATACATTTTTTCCATAACCTTCTTTAACATAGACAATAGAGACAACTTTTTTAGGTTACTAGCTATTTCCATACCCTTTTTGATGTATATACATTTCAAAAAGGAAGATTTCTAAAAGTATAAAGAACTTAGCTACTCTCATTGTTATCACTAATGACTGATAGATATGTAGCATTTTCTGAACTTCGCTGTGTGGGGGTATAAAGTGAAAGCATCTCAAGTGTTCCTCAAGGATGATTTTCCCATTAACAAAAATGTTCAGATGAAGCAGGCATGCTAAGCTGAAAACTGCTTCTGTAACTTTACTCTGGAAAATTTCTATCTGGATTCATATAGGTTTTTGCCATTCCACAACCAGGGATGGGTGCATAGGTGAAGCCGCTATCAAAGCATGGTCTAAGAGAGTTTGACAAACCCCTGGCTTCCATGAACAGCTCTCAGGGCTGACACGAGAAGTGAAGCAAGAGAAGCAGGGTAGAAGTGAAACTGGGCCAAATCTGAGTGCCTAGTTACGAGGAGACCTACTGCAGCTCCATAGCACTGGAAACCTAAGACGTGCTGTTTCGCGATAAATACACATGTGGAAGGATAAAATTGTATCCATTGTAAGACAGGACATCAGGCTACAATAATGGTCCACTCCACACTGTAATCCATTGTGCCATCTACACAAGCCCTAAGGCTCTCTTGGAAAATAAGATCTCCATGTCCCTATTGCATTACTTATCCTTATACTTGTTGCAGATTAAGTTAATCATTCCAAGACACAGTATCTCAGATAAAGTTACACCAGTGTCTTACACTCCTTATCTCCTCCAGGCACACCCTAGGAACTTATCTACATTCTCTGCTAACCTGAAAGCTATGCCAGATAATTTGCATGTGGGCTTCAAGAGCATACGAGCTTGTAATTGTCAGTGATATTCTTCAAAACCTTGCTCCTCTGAAGTGCTTAAAATGGTCCAGCCTTACTTGAAATCATGTAATTAATGTTTTTTTTCTGTCAAACAAAACCAGAAATACCCATATTCTTACAGTTCACAAAGCAATAACAATTTCAGAATAATTTTTGCTATCTAAGATCCACCTTCTGGGGTAAGTGTCAGAACTGATAGTTTCAAGTGTCAAAATGAAAAGTGTAATTTTCTCCATTTGTGACAGGATCATAATGCATGGTGAAGTCAAAGTTAACTCCACTGTTAGTAAAACCTTTTGCTAAATGCTACAGGCATATATGTATAGACTTGCTCTGATATTTAATGAGGACTTAATATAAATTACTGATAAGTAATTTTGCTGTTGAAGCCAAAAACTGTTGAACTCTCAAAGCTACTGTAAGTCTGCCAAAACAGTCTACAAAGCAGATGGAATGCATTAAAAAGTTCTCACTTTATTTAAAATTACTGCAATTTTCCAAATAAAAGATTGTATTTTCTCCTTTGGAAATGAAATATATTTCATATGATTTCTCAGGTTCTGTCTCCAGAGGCCATTTAAAGATTTTCTTGCTATTTCTCACTATAATTTTCACAGTTTAAAAGTCTTTTATCTTTATAAAGATCAGAAGTAGCTAAAATATAAAGTCAAAGGCAAATAAGCAAAATGTCATACCTCTTGAGCACACCATCCACACTCTGGACCCAAAGCAAGACACTTTGTGCACGTTACTGCATTTGAAGTGGCACATCTGTTTTCCGCTGCAATGAAATATAAACCCAAACATTCATGATTTATGATGATATGTGGGAATTGTAAAATACCTAATTTTAAACCAAGATTTCAAAAATTACTTCACCAGATTAAGAGCGATGACAACGTATCCAAAAAGAAGTAAAACGGAACAAAGCCAGCCCGGTGCAGGAACACTTGCAGTACTTTTTTTTTCCTACAGTCTAGAACTGTATGTACAGATTGAATAAACTCCATTCTCAAGGCCAAATTTCTAAGAACCTGCTTTAGAATAATTTTGAAGTGAAAGTTTATCTTCGGCATGTTCCTTGCTGATTTACCGCCTAACAGAAAAAATTTACCAGGTAGCTTATCTCTTCACAAACATTTTTCCTTTTAAGTCATTTACACTTGACTGAGTTATTCATTATTCACTTCACATGGAACCCAAAATATTTTCTCACCTTCTATAAATGTTCCCCCTCCGCATTTTCTGGAATGAATAGTTTTCCAGAAGAGGCAGATTTTTTTTTTTTTTTCAGAAGCGGATAGAAATGTGTCCAAAATTACGTGTGTCACATTGAAGACATCATTCTGTCCTAACAACTGCAAAAATTGTGACTACTAACAGGTCTATCAGCAAAGCTATATGCTTGTCACACCTTTGTTTTATAGGTCACTGCTTAAGTTACTACTGTTTGCTATGAAACTTTGGCAGTCGGAATTGAAAAGAAAAGATAGCTTTTTCAGGGGATTCGGTCAGCTCAACTTGAATGTCGGCAGCAGTGTAACCCTTCAGCACACTCAGCACAAGGCTCTTGCACACTGGTGCACCTCTACATGAGACAGAATTTGACTGCCAAGAGCTATGAGGAATGCTCACATAATATGACTCTCCAGCGCACGGCACAGTAGTAGCGCTGTTTACCAATACTGCTTATTGGCATCTTCAGCATGGCATATTATATGATTATAAAATATAATGGAAAAAAAAATAAAACTGCATAATGGAAAGGCTACATCTCTTAATTGGTCCATCATGATAATGTGCATATCATTATCCCAAAACAGTTTGAAGAAAGGTTGTTTTTCATCCAAAATTTTGGCTACATTTACTGTCTCTCAGATTATTTCTTCCCAGCCCACAATAATGCAAACCATCTCTCTTTTTAGAGTAGTAAGAGCAACTTCTCACAGTGAAAAGCTGTATTAGGAAAACACATGCTAAAATATCTTTTTAATCTTTATTTAACTGATTTCAGTTATGGATTAAAGATGAGATCCCGTATCACATGAACAGCAAGTCTGCAGTAGGTCACTTGGAGTAACTGATGATTCAAGGAACTAATAACAGCTTGCAAGTTATTAGTATCCACAACATATATACCATTATTAGTATTAACAAGATAGAAAAGCCTAGTACAGCACAATTGCAGCATTATACCGATAACATATAGGCTAGTGACAAATTCATTAATTTCAAAGGTCAGACCTATATTTCTATTTCATACGAACTGCTGTTGACAATTTTTGCCATGCAGGCAATGTGAGAAAAATAATGTATACTAAAGGGAGAGTCAGGAGAAATGCATGGATAAGAAAGATGCTTCTAGAAAAATTCAAAGGGAAGAAGGAAGTTTACAGAATGCGGAAAAAGGGCCTGCCCACTTGGGAGGAATACAGGACCATTGTCAGAGCATGCAGGGATGCAACGAGGAAAGCTAAAGCCCACTTGGAATTGAATGTGGCAAGGGAGGTCAAGGACAACAGGAAGGGCTTCTTTAAGTACATCAGTAGCAAAAGGGAGACTAGGGAAAATGTGGGCCCACTGCTAAATGGGGCGGGTGCCCTGCTGACGGAGGATACAGAGAAGGTAGGGTTACTGAATGCCTTCTTTGCTTCAGTCTTCACTGATAAGGCTGGCCCTCAGGATTCCCAGTCGCTGGAGGTAAGAGAGAAAGTCTGGGAAAAGGAAGACTTTCCCTTGGTCAAAAAGGATCAGGTTAGAGATAATTTAGGCAAACTGGACACCTGCAAGTCCATGGGCCCCAATGGGATGCAACCATGAGTGCTGAGGGAGCCGGCAGATGTTATTGCTAAACCATTCTCCATCATCTTTGGAAAGTCATGGAGAACAGGAGAGGTGCCTGGAGGTGACTGGAGGAAAGCCAATGTCACTCCAATCTTCAAAAAGGGCAAGGAGGGGGACCTGGGAAACGACAGGCCAGTCAGTCTCACCTCCATCCCTGGAAAGGTGATGGAACAGCTCATTCTGGATGTTGTCTCTAAGCATGTGGAGGAGAAGGCAGCCGTCAGGAGTAGTCAGCATGGTTTCACCAAGGGGAAATCATGCTTGACCAATCTGATAGCTTTCGATGATGGCATGACTGGCTGGGTGGACGAGGGGAGAGCAGTGGATGTTGTCTACCTTGACTTCAGCAAGGCTTTTGACACTGTCTCCCACATCTTCTTCACAGGTAAGCCTATGTAGTGTGGGTTAGATGAGTGGACAGTGAGGCAGATTGAGAACCGGCTCAATGGCAGAGCTCAGCGGGTTGTGATCAGCGGTGCAGAGTCTCGTTGGAGGCCTGTGACCAGTGGTGTTCCCCAGGGGTTGGTGCTGGGTCCAGTCCTGTTCAACATATTCATCAACGATCTGGATGAAGGGACAGCGTACCCTGGGGTGCATTAATAAGAGTGTGGCCAGCAGGTCGAGGGAGGTGATCCTCCGAGCCCTCTACTCTGCTCTGGTGAGGCTGCATCCGGAGTACTGTGTCCATTTCTGGGCTACCCAGTTCAAGAGAGACAGTGAATGACTGGAGAGAGTCAAGAGGAGGGCAACAAAGATGATGAGGGGACTGGAGCATCTCTCCTATATGCAAAGGCTGAAAGACCTGGGTCTGTTTAGCCTGGAAAAGAGAAGACTGAGAGGGGACCTGATCAATGCTTATCAATATCTAAAGGGCGGGTGTCAAGAGGATGTGGCCTGACTCTTTTCGGTGGTGCCCAGCGAAAGGACAGGGGACAACGGGCACAAACTGGAACACAGGCAGTTCCACCTGAACATGAGGAAGAACTTCTTTACTGTGAGGGTGAGAGCGCCCTGGAACAGGCTGCCCAGAGGGGTTGTGGAGTCTCCTTCTCTGGAGATATTCAAAACCTGCCTGGATGCGTTCCTGTGCAACGTGCTCTGGGGGCACCTGCTTTAGCAGGGGGGTTGGACTGGATGATCTCCAGAGGGCCCTTCCAGCCCCTACCATTCTGTGATATGATAGAAACAATAATCTGAAAAGCAGCCCAGGAAGGTGCTGGCACAGAGAGAAAACTGATTAAAAGGAGGGAGAGGTAGGCAGGGATAAAGAAAGCAAGTGTTGCTAAGGAAAGAGAAAAAGAACAAGACAAAATCCACAAGTTTTTTATTTTTTTGTTATAAAAACAAACATAGCAAGTTTGACTTGGATGTGAAAAGAGAGCAAGCTCATTTGGCACTGACACAAGAAAACTTCTTTGCATTTATAAGAAGATGGCAACAGCACTTTATGTTCTGCAGCCTGAAAGAGCAGACCTGGAGGCCACAGAAAAAGTTACCACAAACCACTGGAGAGAAGAAGGGTGACGACTCCAGGTACGTACCAACATGCACAGGGTTGTAGAGCTTGCCACAGATCCCTTTCTAGACAGTATTAGTAAAATGCAAAGACACAGGATGAAAAGTTGTTGAAGGAGGAAAAATAAAAGGAATGCAATTGTTCTTGCCACAGGAACATTACTCCCATCTTTAACTGGATACAAAAGGCAGCAGAGATGAAAGGCATCACAAGAAAAAGTGAGTAAAGTAATGGATTCAGTAAAAGTGTCAAAGGACAAAGAAAGATAAGAACTGTTGATGTCCAGTGTAACAGTGGGTAAAGACCACCATGGAACAAAACAAGGAGGAGATGACATGAACTTTGAAGTTACCAATCAAGTAATACCCACCATAAGAGACAGAGCTGTTCTGATAAGAATACTTGACAGGAAGAAGTGAGAGACCTCTGTATCTACGTATACAGATAAGGAATAAGCCATATTAATTCCTGGTCTCGTAATCAGTAAACCGAAGTAAACCAAATAATGAGTTTGCCCTAATTAATTTCCTGCAGTAATTTCTGAGACTCCTTTCTTAACATGTATAAACCTATCTGCATAACACATATTTCCAAAAATTGAATGTAACCATGTAACAAAACATCCATGTTTTTGTAATGTGCACTTGCTAAAAAGAAAAATATAAAAAATCACGTGTTTATGACTGGAACAACCATACCATGTTTCCAGATACATTGGAAAACTGACTGAAAAGTAATTGTCCCACATTTTTTTTCTGTATAGTTAGTTTAGGTACTGAATCTATTGAAGCTTGCTTTAGTTTATTAATACAGCTTTGTGGTAAAATATGGGGGGAGCGGGAGAAGTGGGTCCTTCTAAACTGTTAAGGTAGAAGAAAAGATCTTAAAATCCAGTTTGGGTTTTCCATGTGATCATGGCAGATGAAATGCTTTAACAAATGCAATATACAGTATTGCTGGATGCAAATCTCTTTGCTGATAACTCTCCAGTCTCAAGAGCCCCATTTTCACAACATGAAGTCACAGATTGGCAGTTGACAACCTTGGTACCATTGGCTCAAAAAGCTGATTTTTTTGGACTAAAGAGAAACTTGAAAAAGGTTTATTAATGCCCGAGACACATTCTGACTACATCACTACTGTAGTTCCCAAGTATATAGTCCCTTATAGCAGTAACATTTATGGACACATTTTCACTCACCAAATATTTATTTTTTAGTTATAAGCCTGCTCTAAAACCATAACTGGTTTAGTATAAGCTTCTCAGTGTCTTTTAAAAATCATATGCTAAAGCAAGAAACATGGTTTTTATGAGTTGACTGAAAAAAGAACTGAGATTTTTCCTGCCACTTCACCAAAAACAGTCCAGACAAGACTGAGTTACTGTTCAGCCAAAGCTAAGGGCAAGTTTCTACTGGCTTAGTTATAACTGATGTATGCCAGAAGGTATTTTCAACAAGGGCCAATTTTGTGCTGGGAACTGCACAGGCATATGCATATAATAAAAAGTGAGTGTAGCAGGTTAAACTGCACTTTTCCAGTCTCCTCCACAAAATACAACCGTGCTCCCTTTGTGCAGCTATTTATAGTGATCATAGGTGTGGCAAGCCTCAGCTCTCAGCAACAAGAGGGATCAAGGCAAGACAAGTATCATATATGTTATAATCATGTCCTCCCTCCCTGCTATGAAAATAACTTTATCATGATTATTTATTGCAGAGATGGAATAACAGTAACACACACTGGCGTTACGTTAAACAGGTTTTCAAACAGACAGCACTTTGTTCAAGTACAATCAAGAATTCAGATTTGTATCAACTTCACTGTTGGTACACGTTCATGCTGTTTTTGGAGGGTGTGCCATGTGCTTTCTTAAAAGAGAAAGACAAAATACAACTAGCAGCTTACAGTCCTTGTTCATGGTCTTCAGACTGTTGAACACTAGTTAAGGCAAGAAGACATGAAATTATCTAGCCTCTACAGAGCTTTTTTCCATAAATCCTGTATCCAATCTTGTTCTAGGGCAGCAAACAACCAGGCTGTCCCACTCCACTGATAATGTGGCCTTGAGTAACTTGCGTGTAGCATCACTTCTGAGGAAAGTTGCAACTTTTATGCAGTACACTGCTGCTATCTTCACCTTTCTGTCTTTCTTCAGGAGCTAAACGTGACTCCTGCAGAGGTGACAGGCAGTAACTGTCCCAGCTAACACATAGCTTCTCAATGCACTTTGGCTGAATGTGCAGATACAATGAAAAGCATTGTAAAAACGTTACAGAGAGGGAACTTTTTCCATCATTATTGTGTCTGACACTTACTTGCTCAGATTACAAGGAAAAAATGAGTGCTTGTGCTTTAGCTGCCAATCCTAAACCTAATCCTGGAATTGGGGTTTTTCCCCCCCTTTTTCCAAACAAGCAATAATTCTCTCTACCCTTTGTGCACAATGCCATGCTTTAAAAATACATTTTGTCACCATCAGTTTTTCCAAGAGGGTTACAAGGTACGTCTCAGAATCAGCTTTAAGAGGTCCTCACCCTTGCCCAGAAAAGGAGATTTCAACTTGAAAACTGTACATCTATTATGCTTTATAATAAATCCCTAAGATTATGTGAGCAAAAATACCAAACAACTTTTCTTCCCTCTCCCTTTTTGCTATTACATGCTGGCTTTGTTAATTGGTTTCACTCACCTATTAACAGTTGTCCACATTAGTTTCACTATTCAGACAGGAGCTAACTTGCACGTTTATTTGAAAATATCCTTTACCAGCATGAGAAGCAGCAATAAACTAAAACTCAGTATGTAAGAGACACATATGTTTGCTAAGAAAAAGAAGATGTGTAAAAGAAAGGTGCAAAACATGACTGGCACTGTTAAATTCTGAGCTCTCGAGAAATATTTCTGTAAGTCTGGCAAGTGAGTAAGAGGAAAAATACTTCTGTTTGTATGGCAAGTAAGTAAAAACACCTTTCCATTAAAACACACAAGCAAGCAAAAAACCAAAACGAAACCCCAAACCAAAAAACACCTCAAACCTTCTTTTTCTATTAGTCACTAAAAAAAAAAAAACCCAAACCCCAGAAAATCAAGTGTTACAGTGTTCTAAAAAGAAAAATGAAGTATACCGGAGAGATAAACCATGATATGGTTATAGAGAAGATAATGACATGGGCTCCCATTCCTAAGTCCGCCAATATCCCCCTGATACTTTTGGGGTTCCCCAATGAATCTGCATTACCATAAGAACACAGTATCCTATGAACATGAGGGGCATTACTGAGAGCGACTAATACAAAATGCCATCAAAATGCAAAGAAATGCAGCCGCCTGCCACACTGTACGAGAGTTCATGCCTTTGCAAACCATGCAGCAAAATAACAAAGATCTACCTTTCTTGCACATTGTGGAAGCTCTGAGTGATGCCACTCGAGAGAACTGATGCTGAATATCAACTGAACGAGGGAAAGGCAAAGGGAAGAGGAAAAGGGGGAGACCTCTGTCAACACAGCATTAGGAAAGCTCTGGCAGAAAAGGACAGTTGTAGATGATGCCGGAGGCCAGCAAGTGTATCAAAAAGTCTGCTGTGTAATGGCAAGTGGAGATGGAGTTCCCAAGCAGTGGACGGACGCTTCCATAATTAGAGAATGATACAGACACCAGGCTTTAAGGAGGTACTCCTGACACCCCTCTGAGCCTACACCTGTCTGTCTTAGCCTCATCTCTCTGAAAAGTTCCATCACTTACATGAATGTTGCACATCATTCAAGAGTAAAACTTAGGAGAACAGAAGCCTCACACAGATGCATATAAATTCAAATTTTTCATGCATATATATCAATTTAGAGGAATTTTTCATTTTGTCGGAAAGACGCATATAGCAGCATTTTGGAAAAGGTACTACCCAAAATACCTACGGGTATAGCAGGCAGGACTCGCAAACACAACATTCAAACCACAGCCTCAAACATGACCTTGACTACGGGAGACAGAGCTGTTGACTACTCGACTGACTTTGTTCTCAAGCTGCAATACAGAATGAAAACAAGCAATGTAACCTTGAAATTTTTCACAACACAATTTTTGTTTCTTGGCCAACTTTACTTGCAGTCTCTCCCTTCTGTGAAACTTCCTGCTGTTATGGGAGATGGTTAAATTTTGTTGATGCAATCCATGCCTGCAAACAAAGGCTTCTGAAATCAACCTATTCTGTCTCTTGCAAACAAAAACATACAGGACAATTTACTCTGATTATATCATTAGAAGAGACTCATTTCCCACAGCCATTAGCTTTTATGGCACAGGTTTGATGGTCCTGTTTGCACAGCTTTGCACCAATAAAAATGCAAAGCATATGGAACCAGTGAGCTTAAAACTTTTTTTATTAAATCCCTTGATTTAAAAGGAACTTCAGGATGTGTGGAGCTGTGTTAATTCCCTCGTTTCCTCAGACGGAACATGGGGATAGGAATCATTATAAGCTACTCGTTTCCAGCTGCTAGAATCTCCCTTGGAGTTGGCCAGCTTGGATACAGTCATGCTGCTTGAGCGAAGCCTGGAACGGCTACTGCTGTATTTCATTGCTAATTTATTTCTTGTGTATTAGTAAGCACTGCTAGCAAGTAGCACATCAACATCATAGAATGGTCAGTATATTCCTGTGTGCATACTCTGACGTCTTTACCTAAATATGAGGTCATGATGAATATAAACACAGACACAAGTGACTTACTTTTTGCTTGCTTAAGAAGTTCAACGTTGAATAAAAGACAAATCAAAGATGTATCTCCCACCGTCTTCTCCAGCTACACTTCCTTAATCCAGGCTCTCAAGCTCCAATTGCCTCCCTAATCTACCTTTACATTGCGTATCTGGTCTTCTCCAAATTCTTCCTTTCTGCCCCGTAAGAGCACTGCGCCTTCATTCACAAACACAGAAGCAGTGCGGAGGGCGAGCAACAGCTCAGAGCTATTTCTTCCCAAGGACTGTCACCACTGACCACCTGTTCCACAGGTTCTCAGTCCATAATGATGCAAACAGCTCACTTCACTTACTTTTACCTGCATACACTGTGAGTCGGAACTAACTTACTCTGCATTCCAAACTGTAATTCTCAAAGCTGAAAACCTAATGGAACCAGTCTCACAATTCTGAATGCAAAATGATAAATGAATTCTGCTTTTACAGAAGTTCTTCTTGAAACAAACCAAAAGGGCCAAAACAAAAACTGTGCGTATGTATATATTAGGCAGGCATGCCAGGGTTAAAACAAAACATTGAACACATAACACATACTTTATACTTACAATGAGAAACCTCAAGAATTCAAAATAAAAGCTAAGGCTGGTATCAGAGAGGATAACCTCCACTCTTTCAGGACTTGTAGTATGGGAGGAGCATTTATTCAGCAGGGCTATTTTAAAAAAGTTATTGCCTTCTGGAATATGAAGTGTTACTTTAGTAATTTGCTTTTCAATAGGGTTTTCAATCTTCAAACGTGGTTATTGGCCCTGAAGCAAATGGAATCTGGCAAAAACTTTCTGGGATTTTCTTCTAAATTGTTTTTGTTACTTTCATGCTCCTTGAATGTCATATTTTAATTAACTTCGTGGTAACACAGCACAAAAGACTCTTAAAATTCCATTTGATGATTCAGCTGGATTAAAAGTCCTTCAAAGGTGAGTTGAACTACAGTGCTTTTCTGAATATATAGGTCAAAAATAGATGAACACAAAGATCTTGTAAGAGAATACTAATAAATTAGTTTCTCAAATGGGAGATACATGCTTTGCTCACAAACAAAAAAAAATACAAAACCCAACCATACCTGTCTAGGAACAGACACTGGCCAGCCTCCATTTTAGGTTCACATATGCCTGTTAGGTTTTTATAATTTGGGGGCAAAGATTACACAAAACATGACAGCAGGCTATAAAATATGTGGACTCACATGTTAATTATAACTACTGTTGCACATATACTGTTTGAACGCAACATTCTGCAAGCAAGTATTCACATATGTATATGGTCTGCAGGTGCAGTTCAAATGCTCTGTAAGGGACAGCCTTCAAACATGCCAATTCAAGATTTTAAACAGATAGTGGTTTATTTAATATTCTGAAGTAATGCCACAACATTTCTGACTGTAAAATGCAATCCAACAGTTTTGCTTAGACTGGAAGAGCATGCTTGCTGATGTTATTAGTTTTATTTAGGTCATTTTGCATCATTTGTGCCAGAGTGTAAGCTGTCTCAAGTTTTCTTATTTCCTGGGAGTCCTGTTTGTACAAGAAGCTGGGATCTCGGTTCAGCTTTCCAGCAAGAAGCTCAGATCTGAAAGAAGCAAGTTGTCCTTAGCACAGTACTAACCTCTGTCACCCTACAGAGATGGAGTGGAAATAAATCATACTCTTAAGTACAGTAGAACAGTGGAATTCACTTAGCCTAATTCCCTTGAACACCAAGAAGGAAGAGAATTTATTTTGGAAAGGGCAGTTACTGGTTTACCCAGACTTTGATTACTTTTGTGATGCCACCATACCTCAGGCAGCTGTATTCATAACACAGCTACAACAACAGTAAAATACCAAAAATATTCAACTTTTCAAGATTTGAACCCAATGAAATACTGCTGCTAACAAACTAACTCCCAAGTCAGAGGGCAGAGAAGGTGCCTGAAGAAAAATATAAACGTCATTCTACCTGCCTGAAGCTATAGAATTTTATTCCTCCAACAGTTACAGTTAAAATCTCGGTCTTAATAGCTTTTGATAATTATAAATATTTCAGTGTCATTACTGTCACCATGGGTAATAGCAGGCATACAACAATGAAGTCATGGGAAGCACAGAAATGTATGAAGAAAAAAGTAAGTTATGAGCTTTGCAAACTTTTCAAATTAGGCAAATATAGCCTCAGCTAGAAGCTGCTTTTTTGGCAGCTTTCTAATGCTGTAAATTCTGATCATCCTGAAACACTTACATTTTGCTCAAGGGGTTGTTCTTGTTCTGCCACCAGAACAAGGGGGAATCCTGAATGGCTGGCAAGAAGCTTACTTTTCTTCTTGAAGAAAGGTTCCATTACAGTGGACAGTGAACTAATTCATTATAGCCCTACTTCCTTCCCAAAAGCTAAACTAAACAGCCCAAGTCCATTTATGTAAACTGCCAAAAGAAAAAAAAATTATCTTTTAATAAAGTTCAAGTGCTTAGAGAAGACTAACAGACCATATCCTACTTTGTCCATCATAAATTATGCCCATTTAAGCAGATCAGAAAGAAGCATTACATCTTTCCACTGGTTAGACAGAAGTCAGCAATTAGTAATGGACACATACAGGAGTTTTGAAGACAGATTTTGCTGTAAAGGAGGATGTAAGTAGAAAGAGAAACACCAAAGCCTTAAGAATTTGATTAAAAAAACCCACAAAAGTTTATTCACACAGAGGAATTGGTATTTTTCTTCAGAATTTTGTTTTCAGTACATTCAACTTGAGAAGCCAGCTTTATACCAAAATGCCTGCACTACTAGTAACAGCAAAAGCACCGGATAGTTGACAGATTCTTGAAAATATAACATATGATTTTAGTGTCATTAATGTATTTTACGAACACTAAGCAAATTTTAAAGCTCAAGACAGAAAACCCTTCCACTTGTCCTTCTTACCCTGACAGAACTCATTAAATCCCAATCACTGCCTGAGATACACCTACCCCAACACTAATAAAGTATGGTTTTGCTATATGCAGTTTTTAAAATGTACATTGGTGATAAATAAAATAATCCATGTATGTAGAGTAGATTTTATTTGTGCAATAAAGGTTTTCTATTCTAAAACAGTGAGATCGCTAGCTTCTAAGAACTTACTCCCAAAAATAATGATGATGAGTCTGACTTTCTGAAAAAGTCTTGATAAATATCAGCAGCCCATGTCAACTTACACAACCTGTAAATATAATATCTTATGTTTCTCTTCTCATATCTCCTACTACAGATTAGTAATTAATACAAATTGTCCCAAATTCAGACACAATTAATGTGGACATGTCATCATGAGTTCTTCCTAGGAACGTGAAAAATATTACCAGCATCTATGTACTTTGTGAAGTATAAGGGAGATTATAACCTGATGCTTTAATGTCCTCATGTCGAACATACAACCAGATGAGGACTTAACTGATGAAGATTTTCTTAAGCTCTCATAAAGCCCACATTCTGACATCTTTATGATGCTCTGGAGAGGTAAATTAAACCTAGATTTTTATTTCACAGAAAATCAAATTTATTCATTCAGGCCTCTTGACTGATGGGGTACAATTCCTGCTTGCTCAGTTGTTGCAGCTCCAGCCCTTGAAAGTTTAAGGACCAGAAAAGAAGCTACTGCCTTTTCAAACTGCTATACAGAGTATTCCTGCTGGATGCAATCTTCAGGCTGCCTTCACAATTTCCTTCAGCAACAGCATGTCCTAAACGACACAGAGCACCAGGAGTTATTGCTCCTCTAGCTGGTACACTGCCCATCTCCTCTATTTTCCCACTCTTACCTCATCTCAAACATCTGTAGCACGGAAACATTGCAAATACTATACATCCAATCACCAGTATCATTCAACTTGCAAAAACCATAAAATAAAAAAAAAACCCTACCGCATAAAAACCCTGAAGAGACAAGAAATTGCAACGCATTATGGGAAGTGTACAGCCTGCAAAGCAAGTTTGTGTGTACTACTGGCATAATACGCTCCTTGGGCAATGTGTAGACAAGCAAACCTCCCCCGTGCTATTCCTCAGAACTGCAACCTACAGCCCTCTCAAACACCCAGGTTGGTTTTCCCGAAGATGGTCCAATACCCCTAGGGAACAGATCACCCATGCAGACTCAGGAAATTAAAAATGGGTTTTCTCTTCTTCTTGGATTGTTTTAAGCCTTAGGAAAAGCAGAACTGCCTCAGCGCTGAATATCCCATACAACACAGCTTCTTCCACTGAGTCCCAAAAGGAAATGGGCCAGCACAGCAGAGAAATCAACAGACAAACACCAGTTAAAGCTATCATGATGTATCATTTATTTCAGACTTCTTTCTGTGTGCAGGGACATTTCCTGACCACCTCTCTTCAAAACCAGCTCTTCTTCCATGGGTGGTTTGAATGACTTTTTCTGTTCCTTTGAGAAGTAACACAGTAATGACAGAACACAGATGAGAATCTGAGGTGACAAGACTGGCAAAACACCAAAGACCCAGACGAGTGAACATTAATGAATCTGTTCGGCATAAAAAGTCATGTTATTGGGATAAATAAACTAACAGTTGTCCCTGCCATGATCATAGATCCTTTGTTTTGTCAAAACCCCTAACTGGTCTCTCCAAATAACCCTCCAAAGAAGACTGAAAATACCAACTTTTAAAGGGTCAAGACATTTGTGAACCGCGACTATGTAACATAATTGTTGCACAACTGTCCTCCAACCCTTAAAATTAATGTTAAAGAGTTTCACGCCATCCCAACCCTGTGTGCGCATCACAAGTAAACTCTGTTTGCTTGAGCATCATACAGGAATGACCACCTAGATATTTCTGAAAGCATCAAATACCTTAGTTTTCAAATTTTAATATACATAAAAACTGGTTTTGAGACACTGCTGAGGTTTGAATCAATGTCCTCTGTTAACCTCGACCGATCAGTCATTCCTCAGAATTTAAGCCCTACGTATCTCATGTGCTTATACAGCAGGTAAAAACTAAAGTGTTTCAATACCTAGCTTCTGAGCAAGGCAAGGGAACTGTCTCCACTGAAGTGAGCACTTATACAACTGGTTAACACAACGCATACATGTGCTCTCGCTGTAGAATCCAGCTTTTACTCACTTCATTGGTTTACAACTTCAGGAGTTTGTCAGGTTTTAGTGTTCAAACATAAATTTGGGATCTGTAGAAATCACTATGCAACCAGCTCCATTCTTATGTCAGGTATTTGTTTTAGTTGGCTTAGTGAACTGTAAATTTCCTTTGGTGAGACTTACTGAACAAGGCACCCTTTGTAGAAAGTGGCAACACTAACCTTTTTATCTGAGCTTACAGAACCTTTAATTTGGGACTTGCAAATTTACAGTGTTGTGAGATTTCCTTCTACGGTCCAAACTCGGGGCCAAATTCTACCTTTACTTATCCCCAAGCAGTAACTCACATCTCAAACTGCAGTTTGCAGAACAAATACCTCAGGTGGCATCAAACTGACCATTTTTCAATTAGAAGAGCCACAATGCTCCAACAAGAATGAATAAACTTGAGTTCCATGTACATTTCATATTCATTCCAGTCTCTTTTAGAACTGGAGATTCAGTGCAACAGATAAGCAGGTTCTGCCAACTCTGCACATAAACTGAACTTGATGATGGCACGGGAACGGCATGATGCTCTTCTCCATGCCCAGCACTGTCAAGACAAAGCAAAGAGGAGTGGCTGCTTCAACGAAGCTGAGTTGCCAAACAGCTGTACATGGAGCTGCTGCCCAGAGTCTCTCTTGGAGCAGCCTGCAGAAGTTCAAAGAATCCAGGTGGTGCTGCACTGGCTGATAGAGCTATCCCAATCAAAACTAAAAAGCACACAACAGCAACAACAATACTAATGAAAAATTTCACGTGTTCATTCACAGAAAACCAAAACATAACACTCTTCTTGCTTCAACTGTGGCTCTAGCCTGTAAAGTGATTATGTATGAAGGAAAGAATTCAGTGTGACTTTCAGCTTTCATGAATTAGAAGAGGTTTCAAATGAAGAGGAAAAAACAAGGTCTGAGTTACGGTCTGCCCGGTCTGGGAGCTGTTGTCACAATAAACACGTAACCCATGACGTATCACCCATGTATATTTTCACTATCAAGCACAACAAAGACAGCAAGCATCCTTTGGCACAAAAGCCCCATGCATAATCTTCTCCTATGGCATTCTGTTCTGATGCATTATTTGCACTGGTGCGTACGCAGGAGCTAGCACAGCACTGCACTCAGGCTCAGAACTATCCTCCCCATAAAGTTTCAATTAGCCTTTCAACTCAATTACACTGCATAAAAAAGAATGTGGGATACCAGATACAAGATGTCATGTTTCATAAGAAATTTAATAATATTTTATTTTTCCTATTGACATTTAGTTTGGTTTTGAATTCAAAATACGAAGCCAAAAAAGCAAAATAAATTATTCTATGAAAGTTAACAAATTATTCCATTGTTTTTAATAGCACTGGGCATATCCCACTGAATTAGGCATGAATTTGTCACATATGCAAAAAAGAACTTAATACTAATACATTGTTCCCTTTGTAAATCTTATTTTTAGAGGTTACATGTTAACATTTTAAATCAACTCCAGGCTTAAACTTGGAATATGCAATTATTCCACAAGGGAAAAAAAATAAGGAAAGGTGAGTGACAACTTTATCTGTGTTTCTGGGCACTACTAGTTAAACAAGATCCTTTATGGAATACTTGACTAGCCTGATAGTTCTGTCTGATCAACTGCTGTATGATCTGAGGGAAATGTCCCTTAGATCATACAGCAGTCGCACAGACTCCTTTCAGCCTGCATGCATCAAAACTGATGCTGGGGCGCGGGGGGGGGGGGGGGGGGG